>JAYMGJ010000378.1:0-57187 GCA_037178675.1 Scleroderma bovista
AGAGACTCTGATGGGGCAAAACTAGTTTATGAGGCTCTTAACATGGTAGACGAGGGTGTCCTCGTGTTCAACGGCACAATTGTGTGTGCCGGATCACTGGATGAATGTCTACCAGACAACTATTCGAATTATCATAGAATTAAAGATCTCCAAGGAGGCTCGATTATGCCTGCACTGACTTCGGTAGGAACTGCACTTGGTCTACAAGAGATTGCAATGGAAAGGGCTACATCGGATGGACCTGTTAACAGCCCTCTGTTGGGGTCTGTAACAGGTATCTTCAAAGATGGCATTGTTCGCGCTTACGATGGCCTCATGTTTGGCACTCGAGATGCCCTGTTAGTCTATTTCCAACTTCCCTTAGCACAGCACACACTGACCACGAACCTTAGCCTCGCATATCGAGCTGGCGTGACATCATCCATTACGGCGCCCATTATCTCGGAAAGTGGAGATAGCTTGAACGTAGGCTTTCCCCAGGGTGTTAGCGCATTCTTCTCCCTCGGCGCAAAGCACAAGCTTGAACATGGTGCAATCATAGAGCCAGACGTCGCTCTGCATATTAGTATCTTACACAGGAGTACGGGCGCGAGTGTCAGCGTGCAGATCGCTACTCTGCGTAGCTTGCTTCTTAACCACGACGACTCACCGAGAGGGAAGAAATTCCGGGCTGTGTATGATGTGAGTACCGTCTCATCCCTCACCGTGGCTGTTCGAGGGTGCTGACTGCACGAATGCCGCAACAGGGTGCACTCACATTAGTTGTATATGCCAAGAACGCAGATATTATTGCTTCCCTGGTGGTCCTCAAAGCCGAGGTCGAAGCACAATCAAGCGTTCCTATGAAGTTGACAATTATGGGGGGCGCAGAGGCCCACCTGCTCGCTCCAGAACTCGCAGAAGCCAACGTCGGAGTCATTGTTTCTCCTGTCCGATCGTTCCCATACTCTTGGGAAGGTCGTCGCATGTGGGTGGTTTATTCCTTGTATCCCCACGGGCTAACCAATCGTCCTTTATGCAACGAATAGTCTTCCCGGCCCTCCATTGACAGAGGACAATGTATTGACAGCACTGATCAAAAACAACGTTACAGTTGGCATCGGGCATCAAGGCGTTGGTGAGCTTGCCACGCTGACCGGGTGGGCAGCCCAGAATATGAGGTGGGATACTGCTTGGGTGAGTGAAAATTTCTACTTGGATTGATGGCAAATCTTATAACTCATGCCTTGCAAGGTCTCCATCAATGCACCTGATGACATTGACACTGCAACAGCACTGGATATGGCATCCACGAACGTGGAGAAGTTGCTTGGTATTACCCGACACCCGGACACGGTCGATTTGGTTGCAACCATTGGGGGAAACCTGCTTGGCTTCGAAGGGAAAGTGGTCGCAGTCATCTCGCAAGTTCGTGGGGTGGTCGATATTTTCTAAAAAGCAACAAGTTATTGGTGTTGTACATAATAAGTGTATGACAGTTTCCTCTGATTAGCAGAATGAATATTTAGTTACAAATATGCATTGTACTTCATAAACCGACGCCAAAACCACACGGGAAATGCCATCCATGTCCCGGCAAATTACAGATAAGGTGAGAATATGATGGGAATCCAGGAATACATGTCACTTGCAATGAGGAGGAAACGGAGATGATGTGAAGATAATGGAAATGAAACTTCGAAAAAGACCAACAAACTTACAACCATGAATCCAGAAATCCACATGTGTACGCCCCGAAAAGCCGGGTTACGGCGGATAAAACGAAAATGATTCCGCACCGACTCACTTGACCTCCCCATCCAACTCTAACAGGTCATTGGCAAAATCCTCCAACTTGATGATACTAAACCGATCTCCATACGCCCCCTCTGCAAACTCCCTTTTCCACGCCCGACTCAACCCATCCTCCCATGCATACAATTCAACTTTCCACCCCTTCTTGAGGGCAGTGCGAACGGGTCCTAAGAACCCTTCATCGCTGAACTGACCCACATTCCCGTCCCCAGTTGCCAGGACAATCGTCGCGTTAGGAGGGGGGATATCCACGTCCGCGATCGCTTGGTGCAATTTCAGCTGCAACAGCTCGTCGACGCCTTGTTCCCGATACTTAATGCGTGCAGATGTGGTGCCTGATGGGCGTGTTGACGATGAACTCGCGACAAAGTGACCATTCAAGTCTGAATCACCCCCAGCTGAGCTACCGCGTGGGCGGTCCTTTGCAGAGGGGGACAACCCAGCATCGGACTTGCACCAGTCCGCATTGCGCGAGGAGACAGAGTCGGAAGGGTGGGCATGGCTCTGATTCACCCGACGGTCTTGCCCGTTCCCATCATCGGGAACGCGTGCGAATATACGCACTTCATAACCCAGCTGTTTTGCAGTATCCATGGGTTGGTATAGAGGGGAAGATGTTACAAGGCATCGTCGTGTTATCGGACGGCCACGTTCAAGAAGTAAAGCAAGGGCGGCATGCGAAAGATGCTTCGGACGGCGAGGGGCAGATCGATGCTTCTTGTGATAGGTCAAGAGACCAATTAGGATATTCGAACTGTGTCGAGGGTATCGGAAGTCAGTCGATGAATTCGTGACAATGAGAAATGAAACGTAACTGATCAACAAATATGTGGATCAAAGTGTCCCTCGGACGCGGGGCTGGGCCCCTAGGATCTGAAAAGTCCGAATCTCCAGCGCTAAAATCCTGGGTAAGTAGCGCAGTTATTTGTTCATAGTTCTCTGGGAACTTGAGGCGCAGCTTGTGCGCCAAACATCGTAATTTTAGAACCTGTGGGTCTGGTGGTAAAGTCTGCACTTGGAGTGCTGGTGTGGACTTGCTATGCTTCAGCTTGTCCCGCAGAAGTGAGGTGGCCTTTGTCCTCGGAGGCGTTGATGGGGTTGACTTGTGGTGAGTTGGAACGCTTTCAAATGAGGACGAGGAATCGGGGTCGGGGTCTGGAACAGGTGCGTCATCTCTATCTGCATCTCCACCCGTGTCTTCTGCATGGGTAGCTGCAGTTTCGGAGGCCATTTCGGACATATCTTTGATCTTCTTCAAGATCTGTATGGGTTTCAGAGGTTTCTTCCGCCTGCGCCGCCTGCTGCGTCGTGCCTCTGAGTCATGGCTTCTATGTAGTCCGGTATCTGACGGGGAGCTATAATGTACCGTCTTCGCCTCTGCATGTCGACCTGCCTGTATTCTATGCCTCTCCGAATTCAAAAATTCGATGACGCTGTCGATGGTACCGAGCGTAGGGTGGTTGGGGTCGACGACAATATCGTCGGAGTCCACAGAACCAATAACGAGCGTCGGAAGGTCCGGTTCACCTTCTGTCTCTGACTCGGAACCCTCTAGTGCAAGAGAGCCGTTCTGAAACAAGTCGTCCTGAAGACTGTGGTTGATTTCATAATCTGATATAGAGTCGACGACTTGTGGCTGATCGGCGGAGGTACTCTGTGATAGAGCACTGGGTGTATGGGAAAGGAGGTAAGAAGCAAGGATGCCCTGGTTCCACACAGTGGATCCTGGGGGTGCATCTGAATCCGAGTTATCCGGTGCTGAGGCAGGGAGTAGATGAGATCGCGAAGAGGTTTCTCCGATTTGATGCTCAAAATCGATGGATACATTAGGGTGGAGGATTCTGGGTGGGCCAGTGTGAAAATGCTCGAACTCGCGAAATACGGACGTGAAAGCGCCGAGGTCTGGCACCTCTGAGATGGGGATTTACACAAACAAGTCGGATCAGAAATTAAGAGTCATGGGATCGCCATGAGGATAGATGGGAAGAGAAAATGCGGATTGAATGCCGCTCTGGTCAGTACAACGACCCAAAGGGGGCAATGGACCCCCATAAGAGATGCAGACTTACCGTCGGACGTAGCCTCGCTCGCGACGGAATAGGTTGAAAACGGACTAATCGGAGTTGGTGAGTTGACCGTCGTTTCCGAACTGGAATGGAGCATGTTCAAAGATCATGAAGTATGTAGACAATGGATGGGTGTATGGCGCTTCCTGTCCGAGCAGAGGTGTTCTAGCGCTGCAGGACTGTATGATATTTATATCGGAAATAAAGCCCGCGCCGAGGCTCGAACGTGACAGCCGTGAAGTGGGAGAATGGAGAATGGAAAGACGGGTTGTCTTGAGTGTCTATGGAGAGACTGCGAAGAGAGACGGACACAAGGGAACGTGGAGGAGGCGTGCGCAGACACCCAGTGAGTATTCATCACGTGACAACGCGTCATTGACAATCCCTGGCCAAGCTGCGTTGTCTCCGTAGTCGATCCATTTACATACTGTACCACCTGTCTACTCCCATCTACTGTAGTGTCCTTTGTTGTCTCTGTGAGCCAGCGGGGTCGTAGCGTCGTCGGCCGTATTTCATTACCACTGCTCGGGATCTTTTCCTAACCTTCCAAAAGACGCGTGTACGGTTCCGCATGGGAACCGCGCCTCACTCCTTAGGCGCGCTCTGGACTACTTAAGTCCTCAATCATATCCCCCCGAGACCCGATTACATTGCCAGAGCTGATATCCTGCTCATGTTAGGATCCACATTATCCCGCAGGGCTGCACAGGCATCCTTATTTCTCCATCAGCTCTGGGCAATTGCCATCTTTCGCAGCTGGCGCATTCTCTCTTTCTATGGCGCGTGGGCCACTGGAGTCTCCCTCATTCACCACTACGTTCGGAAGGTGTCGTTGCAACCGACGCTTCTCACCGTGTACGTGATATTTACACTGGTGTCCGTGTGGCCTTTTTATCATTGCGGCCCTTCTCAGGCTTGGTACTGTCTTGGGCTTCGTCATTTCCTTCGGCACGACCACCAGTTTTGACAGACACAACGAAGCGAGGAAACTCTGGTCTCGGATGTTATTAGCAACTCGTACATTTGCCCGAGCAGTCTGGTTTCATGTCCCAGGTTCGTCCATCATGAAAATGTATCCAGTCAGAGATTGCATCGTAACCCATTTCGGTGATCTACAGAGAACGCCGTCGGTAAAAAAGTGGAACCCGAAGATCAGAGACTTCTCGACAAGTACAAGGCCGAGACCCTTGTGGAGAAGAAGACCGTGATCAACTTGCTGAAGGCCTACGCTGTAGCCGTCAAGCACTACCTACGTAAAGAAGATGGCATTTACTATGAAGACCTCTACCCATTTATGCGGTTCCTTCCCGAGTACTCTTTCCCCTCGAACATTCCATCTCGTGACGTGCACCATCTTCCACCCAGGGGCAGAGATGACGCAGAGATGTGTTTGTCTGGCCAAAGATCTGATCGCGGTTCTACCCACCAGCGGATCCCGTCGGGCGTCCCTGCTGAAATGTCGAGTCATCCTCGAAATGTATCCACGAACGGCGCAAGTGAAGGAATTGGATCACCGTACAAGTTGTGGCCGGCTGAGAACCCTCGTGACAATTCAATCAGAGCCCAGTGCAAGCGTCTATGGCTCGAGTTACGAGGAGATGAACTTCAAACTCAAGGGCGATCACGCTCTGAAATGTCTGACCACAATGTCCCGCTTCAGATATCCTTATACCTAGTGAGTGAAACTCAATCTGTTACTGCACGATTACTAAATGGAGCCAGGGAGCGTACGTCGCAGCGTTGGAGGAAAGAAACCCTATGATTACTCCAACGATCGATGCTCCAGCTTTGTGTGAGTCGAAATTCGGTCCGGTTGTTCCAAAGGCTGAGGCACATTCAGCACTGTTACATTCATCATTAAGCAATCTGGTCGACACATTCACGGAGATGGAAAGAATCGCAACCACCAGAGTCGTGTATTGCCTCCATTCTCTACCTATGCTGATGACCCTCTGATTCGCAGTGTTATAGACATTCGAAGCACTTGTGGTTACTGACGATCATTTATTGCCTGCTTTTGGTGGGTACTAGTTTGACGTCCCCGAGATAACAACTGTCTAAATCGAAGATAGCCATTCCAAACCTTGGAGACACTGGGCTGGATTACCATCCCTGCCACTGTCCTTGCGGTAAGGTTGCAAAGTGTTTGACCGTACGTCATATGTCATGTAACTTGCCAGAGCTTCATGTTCTTTGGTTTCCTCCTTGCTGGGGCAGAGATAGAGAGTGCGTTTGGTACAAATATCGGACGTCCGACCCACTAATGCTCTGTGATCACTGTTCCTAGATCCATTTGGTGTGTTGATCACTTATTCCGTCGTTACATCCTCTAATAGATTTGTCCAGGTTATGACAAGAATGATTTAGTATGTAGAAGTTGATCAAGCTGCCCGTAGTATCTAATGCACTCTTCCCCACCTAGCCTCTGAACGACTTCGTTCAAAACATCCGTAATTTGTTTTCTTGCTTGCTTGCTTATCACGTGCTGACGGAGTGAATGCGTACGACCAGATAAAGAGCTCGATGCGGTGACCTCACGGCCACTCTCACGACGTGCTGACTGGATTATCCACTCAGAGAACAACCACCTCTTCCCGCTGTGCCCCCAGAACGAAGACTCCCCGCCGGGAAGGAAACAATAAAATACGTGACTCAGGCGCTGTATGACCATGTAGAGAGGTGTCGTGGGTATTCGTAATTAGTGTTCGGAAAGCGATGGAGATTCCCTCGGGTTCACCTCTGTCTTGGCTGTGCCTTTCGAACTGGCTCAAGGCTTCTCCTTTGTATTTGTATTACGAGTCAGGAAGGCGGATGCAGGAAACGTCCCATTTGAACAGGCTAGTATACAGTATCCATGCATGTGGGCGGATATACAGGAGGTGCTGGTACTGATTGGGATGAAGGCTGGTGCTAAATACTTGTGTGGTATGAACTAGAGTGAACTGGACAACAAGATATGGGACATGCACAGATCCATGCAACGAGAGAAGAAAAGTCGGTATGCTTCGTTCAATTAAACGATTTAAAGATCAAGACGTGACGTCGAGCTGAGGGAACAGTGTTTTTGGTATCCTCTGTATGCAGCCTCCGCGTCCTGGCGAAGCAGTTCCAGAACATCCTTTTCATCAGCCACTGTAGGGTCTTCCGACCACGAAGCATCGAAACAGAACTCCTTCATGTCTCGGATTTGCGATAGGAGATGAGCTTTAAACTTCCTCCAACCAGGGGTATCGTTGGGAAGTAGCATGTTCATGATCTTGGCGTGGTCTTTAGGTTGCAACACCAAGAGCATGAACACGACCGCAGTGGTTCGCGTGCCAAACTTGAATTTCGTAGATTTGGGGCCCTGCAGTACACCCCTGACAAACACCTCCCTCTGAATTTTCTCCCTGTCTCTGGAGGAGAGCCATAAATTATAGGCCCATGAAGCGGCAAGGGAGGTGATGAACATGATTTGCCCAAAAAGTGACCCTTGTGGAATAAAAAGCAGCTGCACTATAAGCTGGAAGACGAGGCCAATCGAACACCATTTAACGTCCTTGCATCCTGAAGGTTCACTTTTGAAAGCGAGGGTGAACGCCCCACGAGTGATGGTGTTCACTGCCTTTTCGTTGCCTTTCAACACTACGAATTGTTTGTCCTTCTCGGACACAAGGATGCCGTCACCGGAGGTATCGAGGGAGGGAACAGGGCAGTGGAATGTGAATTCTGCAGAACCAATCACGAGGCAGGATATGCCATTGACAAGGATGCCGAGGACGATCATTGAGAAAGAAACCCAATCGCCGAACTTGGCGCATACTGTAGCTGTTCCGACGCTGATCAGGATGGGTAGAACGGCGACGAGCGGGGAATAGACGGTGGTTTGTAGCAGCGCTGTTCTGCCATCTGGGAAACTATGGACAAGTTGACTGATGGTGACCCATACCGGTTGAGACTCCCTTCCATCCACCTCGTGCACCGGTTGGGTTATGAGCATACAATCCCTCACGAGAACTGCAGAAAATGGACCCGTTTCCTCCAATATTGCCCCATTTTGAGCGCCGATATACTTTGCTCCCTTCATGTTGGCCATCCCAAGGAGAGTGGCAAGGTCGGTGGGGACACCGGGGAACAGACCTTCAAGCAGCCTAGACTTGCAAAACTTGCTATAGCGCCTGGCGACCTCATATGTTCCTGGAGAGTTGTACCAGCCCAGCCATCGCCTGGTGGGGTTCAAGTGGAGGGTGGTCATGGCGGCTACAGCTGCATCACCGCCGAAAAAAGTTGCCATCCCCGATGTATCGAGGGAAAAGCTGCCTTTAGTGAGCGGGCCATCTTTGGTGTAAAGGGCAC
This sequence comes from Scleroderma bovista, assembly GCA_037178675.1. Taxonomy (NCBI): domain Eukaryota; kingdom Fungi; phylum Basidiomycota; class Agaricomycetes; order Boletales; family Sclerodermataceae; genus Scleroderma; species Scleroderma bovista. The sequence continues at coordinate 8,196 of JAYMGJ010000378.1, forward strand.
GAGAACTGAGGGTATCCGGAGGAGGGATGTACATCTCCTGTGAAACTCGACTTCGTGGTATGGGGCCGGGGGGACGAACGATTACAAGGAACACGAAGGCAAAATCGGCCCTGCGCTGGCCCCTGGGCGCCTAGTGGACCTTTGACCCCTTGGGACGATTGTGATTGCCCTTGACAATCCATCCGTGTCGAACACGGGCTAGTCTACATGTGCAGAGGGTCAGTGGTGTGTACACGAGGTACACAAGCACCCATAATACGAGCAGATAAGTCACCGAGCGCACGATCGATAGTTCATTGTGCCCATGGTACAAATTCAGCATAAGTCTAGGCCTGCAGCCCTTAATATCTTCAAGTAATATCATGGCTCAAGCGCTCATGTACTGGCATCGTAACAGGTTGAGCTGAGAACCTTCGCGTTGCCCAAAGATCTAGTGACCCTTGTGGAATAAAAAGTAGCTGCACTATAAGCTGGAAGAAGCGAATCAAACACCATTTAACGGATTCGCGTTTGAAAGCGAGGGTGAATGCCCCACGAGCGATGGTGTTCATTGTCATTGCTATGAGCCCACCCTCCTTCATGAAAACTGCAGAAAATGAACCCGTTCCGAGCGCCATTATACCTTGCTCCCTTCACGTCGGTCAGTCCAAGGAAGGTGGCAAGGCCTGGACACCGGGGAAGAGAATTTTAAACAGCCTAGACTCGCAAAGCTTGCTATAATGCCTGGCGACCTCGTAGTACTATGTACCTGGAGAGTTGTACATACCACTGACCCAGCCGGAAAGTGGTCATGGCGGCTATAGTTGCATCACCGCCGAAAAAAACTTGACATCCCCGATGTTGAGGGAAAAGGCTGGCTGCCGTTAGCGAGCGGGCCATTTTCAGAGTAAAGGGTATTCAAAGTTTTGGATGGGAATGTACATACTAGGCATCTCCTGTGTGGAACTCGATCGACTTCAAAGTACGGAACCGAGGGGAACGGACGCTGCTTTATACACGGTCACCTCTTGACTATACCCACTGCCATATTAGTTGCAAGGTGGAACACCGTCACGCCTCTGAGGGCTTGATCCCTGTCGAGTGCGAGCACGAGCACACTGATCAACACTGCAATCTAAATCCGACGACGACGGAAAAAAGTGTTTCGTCTCGACTAACAAAGTTCAAGTGAGTTATCCCGGCCCGCAAGGCTCCGACGCATCATGGCTGCTGCTCTTGGTAAGGTAAACTCAAAATATGATTGGACTGTATGATAATCATCACTCACACAAGGGTTTGAAACAACTTTACACTCGCGACTCTGATACCTGCGGATCACCGCAGATCAGTCCTCTCAGCCAAAAAAAAACAGACACTCTGGAAAACCAGGATAAACTTCTGCATCGTGGCCTTGAAACGTACTACGCAAGTGCCACTTTGCGCCTGACACCGCATGGTAAGTTATGTATCATTGGGACCCTGTACGTTCCCTATTACGGTCACTAACGTTTTTGACAGCCAGAGAACTCAATCTACCCTGGACTACGTAGGCAAACTTTCTTACTCGCCTACCCCACGTATACGCATCTTGAATCCATGTTAGGCATGGTTGCCGTGGAGTGTCACAGGGTATGTACACTACCGTACTTATATCTGCTTCTGGGAAACTCACCGTGGCCAATTCTCCCTGTCCAGCGATAACTTTGCACTTACTGGGCTCACCATGAATCCAGCGGAGGTCGCGTGTGTTCGAGTCTTTCCCTCCTATCTACAACTATCTGAGGTTTGTTCTTGCAGCCATGGTCCCTTCCTCATCGGAGTCGCAATCAACATTCTCCTCTATGGGATCATGATCACACAAATGTATCTCTACTATAGCACTTGCAAGAGGTGAGTCTGTCTCATTGGATCTAGGTTTCGTACTGACCAACCATGGCTAGCGATCATTTCTGGGTCAAGTTCTTTGTCAGCAACTTAAACCTCTGCCAATCCTTGTTCCAAAGCATTGACCTTGCACTCTCTTTAGGTCGCATACTTGTTTCTCGCGGACACAGTTAACACTCTCTTTGACTTCGTCTACGCTTACCAAGCCCTTGTGAACCATTTCGGTAGCTTGCTCTTTTCACATTGTACCCGAACAACCCTTCTTAATCCCTGTCGATCGCACCAGGGGATTCGCTATGGCTAACAACAGCAAATTGGGGCAAGTGTTCACTGTAACTTTTGAAGCTTGCTGACGTTGTTTTTTAGTGTTCGCAACTGGTAAGATGGGGCCTCATGAACGTCAGAACATATGTTTACGATTATGTTTCATCGCCTGTTCATAGACCCCATCATGACCGTATGCTTCCTCTCTTTTGTTCTGCAGCATGTCTGATCACCCAGTTAGGGTCTTATCAGTGCATCGGTTCAGCTCTTCTTTGCATGGCGTATCTGTGTTCTTACAAAGAATATGTTGGTTGTTTCGGCTGTCGTACTACTGAGTGTCGCGGGTTTCCTTGGCTCTGTGGGCGCGACAATCGGGGTTCGGATGGTTCCCGTATTTGTTCAGTTCCAGAGGTTTGAGGTCATCGTGATCGTTTGGTTAGCCTGTGCGGCTTGTGCAGATATAATCATTACCACAGTGCTTGTGTTGCACCTGGTAAGTGCCGTCTTCGATCTGCTGATAAGACCTAAGACTTCTGCAGAGGAATCAAAAGAGTGGATTTCCTCCCACAGACGATGTCATCGATCGTGTCATTACACGTAAGTCATCTCGCTTGTGGTTAGAATGGGCGTGCTGAAAGGCGTGGAAAAACAGTGACCATGCAGACGGGTCTCGTCACTTCCTTGTGCGCAACAGTCGACCTTGTTCTCTACCTCACAATTGTAAGAGCTACTTAAACTGACCAGACCAAACTACTTTTGTACCAACAATGTCAATTAACAGACTTGGGGACTGTAGGTTGCTTCCCCTAGAGATCTAAGAAGGATTCTGACAGTACGACAGCCATCTGCTGTTTAATGTGCCACTCGCTAAGCTATACACGAACTCGCTGATGTCGAGTTTGAACGCTCGTGGTGGATGGAACAAGGTGTAAGTGCATCATCAAATGTAGGTTACCACGAACAAGTGACACGAGCCTTTTTTGATCGTATAGACTGTCCGGCGATGACTATGTATGCGACTCGAAGTGAGTGCTTTGATTATGTGAAAAAATGGGAATTGTCGAACGATGGGCATTGTATTTTTTTAGAGCCCGTTCGGAAACCGTGTTAATGTATTAAACTGGTGCCTACCGAGGTGGGTTTACGTGCATAATGTCTCAATCCTCGATGGCCACCAAGTGGTTCATACTACATATGTAATATATTCCTCGGCCTGTAATACTGTGCTGATAGTCGCCGCCCGATATCTCAAATGAGTGTTTGTAATACGTACCAGCAGGGTATCCCTAGTTCTTTTCCACTTACTTAGATCTTGATCTCTAGCTGTCCTTCGACCGGCCAAATGGCTCAAAACCTCGCTGTGTGCTTTGAGCTGACCAAAATATTCTTGTCACCATCTGCCAACTCGTGTTCCTCGACATGCACGAATACCTAGTTAGTAAGATTGCTTCACCTTCGTGACCGCGTGGCAACAATTATACATACTGGGGATGTACAAGAAGGCCAAATTTAAATTAGTCCAGTTTATAGTCCATTGAAAATGACAAATGTCAAATTTAAATTTTACTTTCACATTTCAATGCCCTTAAAATTTGAATTATAGCAGTAGTTTGAGATTTTAATGGCAGTAAAATTTGAATCACAACAATAATTTTAAATTTTAATGCAAGTAAAATGTGAAAGTAAAATTTAAAACTATCATTTGTCATTTTCAATGCACTATAAACGGCCGGAAAATCTTGAAATCCCCGGTGTGCTAGTGGATCCGTTGGCGCCTTGCTGTTGGGATGCTTCCACCTGCTACTTCCCAGGAACTCACAGGTATCACACTCGTAGTTTGGAAGGCGGATTCCAGTGAATGCAAATCGACGTTTTGTAAACAACGGTGGGTAAGTAGAGATGGGTGGCCAAAAGTTAAACGGAAACCAAGCGACAACCCCAACAATGTCTAAGGCTACAGTGAAACGATAAATGAACAATAATGGTTACGAAGGAGGAAAGAAAGAATATGCCACAAATGCAGTCGTCAACTTATGCTTAGTCCATGCAGTGTCAAATATCCAGTGATAACGCTCAACATCACCACCCGAACGAGGAACGAAAGAATTGTAGATGCGGTCCTCGTCCAAACTCTAGCACGCAAGGGGAATTTGCGTAAACAAGTCAGTAGCACCGACACCGAGTCCATCAGACGTGGAGAAGGCAGCGTAGCAAAATTGCCCACTGTGAGTGAAGCCGCCAGTCAGCCCGGAACAGGGATAAGCCCCATCCAGGAAGTGCTCTCGATACCCAATTCCTTCGCTATCGACCTGTTGGAACTGAGGGAAGTCACTTCGGAAAGTGTTGGTCGATTCATAGCTGCTTGCATCGATGAAGGAGTTCTCGTTGGAGAGAAGCGGGGGCAGAGGCGAAGGCACCCAAGAATCGAGGCTATTCAGGTAGCACAGTGCGAAGTATGGAGCTTCTTGCTGGGGAGCCGTGGGTATCTGGGGACATGACACGACAGCTGAGGCATGTTCAGTTTCTTGAAATAATGCCTCCGTAGTGCATCCAAGTAAAGAAGGGTAAGCCATAGGATCGTTGCACGGAAAAGTGCGAGGAGAGAGTTCGGTCTCATAGCCAGGGTAGGTGTACTTGGCTGCCACTACGGGGTATGGTTCGGCCATGGAGTATGCGGGTGCCTCAAGAAGCCCTTGGAGCTCAGGAAGTAGATCGTCAACATTTGTGGAGAAGCTAGAGCCTGAGCCCTCGCTAGAAGATGGCGAACAGGTAAAGTATGGCGAGGGCCTCCGTTTCCGGCGAGGCACTTTGCGGGCAGCCTCCTCAGAACGGATTGATCTCTTGGCCTTGGGCTCGTACCCATGGACACTTCTGCGATGACGCGTAAGGGAGCCGGGATCAGAAGTCGAGTAGGTGCAACCGGGATGGCAGCATTTGTTGGGGCGTTCGCCAGTGCTAATGAGGACGGGGTAAACTGACATTCCATTCTTTGACGAATCCAAATCGACTTACTGTGTATGCAAGTGTGTCGCCAAGTTCGAACGCTGGAGGGTCTTATAACCGCACCCTTCATAGGGACAACCGAACATCCTGATAACTTTTGTGTAAGTTTCTCTTGACTCTGAAGGGTATGGGGAAGATCCATACAGCTCATCCTTGTTAGCTGCGTGCGTCCGCATATGACGCGGGAGATCAGCCTTCCGGCTCAGTTTCTTGCCGCAAATGTGGCACGCTCCCGGTTCCTGTCCGCAACATTGAATACACGCGAAAAGACTCATTGAAGATTACATACAAGTGCAGGAGAGACGCGAGTGACGGGCATCTTGTAGGAATAGATATGGTGTGAAGAATTCAAGTGGGTACGAAAGGTGTTGTGTGAAGGCTGGAGAAGCAGGGGAAGGAGCGGATCAGACAGTGGGTGCCAGTGGGGGTGTTCCCTCCCTGCTTTCACGCGCCTCCTTTATGACATTCCACTCACCGTGTCATGACCACTCGATATCGGATTGCTTCTGTTCACTTTACCCAGCCACCGACTAAAATTCCCTATTTTGGTGATTTTCTAACAGCAATCATACGGGGTGGTCAAAGCACCAGGAGTGTGCCACCCGCGTAGGATGCTGAGCCACTCGGTTAGAAAACATATGTCGGAAACGGTAAAATCCTTGATTGCTTCTGAAAATGTTTGGAAAATTGCCACTGTCGGAAATTTTGGAGGTGCAATGGTTCACGTCGCCCTAGTTAAAAAAACATATCTCATAGTCGTGAAAAGCACGAGAATCTGATGTGAGCGGTTGAAATGTACACACCATATAGGCATAGTCTGACGACGCTGCACTGTTATTGAATTACGTTGCACGGAAGACTGATCTCCTGAACCCGGGCGACTTTCGTTATATTTCATTACACCTCCCACTGTTGCATAGCGCACGGGGGGATACTATAGCGTTATATACTCCATCTCATCACGCTTCCGATTAAAAAACCTGACACAAATCAAAACAGTTAGGGCCAAATCCAAGAAATTAGTCGCTGCGAAGTAAGGCAAGCCCCGATGGCAAAATACTTAGCAAATAAAAATCAACCCGGCGTGGCGATTGTTGAAAATCAACGAAGAAATGAAGGCTCACATATCCCAATCCCGCCCACTATTCTCTTTCCCATTATACTTCCCGGAGCACTAGCGCGAGACGCGTGCAGAGCATATAGACCCGTCGCGACGAATGCACCGCTTCCGATTATCCTACAAGTGAAGCAGTCTTGTTGGGAGCTTGACTGTTGGTGTGTTGATGACGAAGCTACAGGGGAAGCCAATGGTGAATGAGCGATGGTGCCGTGTTCAGTTCGCATTGCGGACGTGGGCTGAAGCGCTGACGGCCTCAGTATCGAAGACTAGATCTCTCCGCTTATGTGAAACAACAAAGAGTGGGCTGGTTGTGTAGATATCTCAGTGGGATAAAGAATTTTGAAGACCTCGCCGCCGCGTACAAGTTGAAGTTATGACGTTTATCATTATGTCAGCCAATAACTACTGTTGCAGATTAATGATGGTAGATATATCATACTACCAGATTGCTACGTGGTAAGGAGTGCGTAAGTAGGTATTGGAGTTACAGGACTGAAATATAAGTAACGAGCGTGATTAAAATTGATAGTAATGTTGGTAGAAGGGAATCCAAAACGGCGGCTGCCTGCAATACTTTTGCGGTGCCTAGTAATCACCATTCGTGAAGACGGCGGGGAAGGGAAGGTCTTCCTTATTCCAGTAGCCCAACTCAACCATCCATTCGCCGCACAAACACCCTTCACGACCAGTGGTGTGAACGGGGATCCCAACTTCAGGTTCAAGAGTAGAGAAATTGATCTCCAAACGGAGTGCCTCAGACTGTAGCGTCCACTCCGTTTCCTCTTCGGGCTTTATAAGCCACCTGTTGTCGCGCACTACGTGCTGCTCGTAAAGTTCGTAAAGGAGTAGGTGGGCAGGAACGTTCTTCCTGCCGCCGGGAGTGTCGAGGTAGTAACACCCACCAGTTGTACTGTTCAGCGCAGCCGACTGTTCCATGATTTCCAGAAAATCATGGGGCCAAACACGTCCTTGCCAGGGGATGCTCGAGGAATGTGACATGGAAGATGAGCTGTCCGAATCTGCATCGTTAGACGATCCGCTTTCACGGCTGCTCCTCAGAGGGGCAGAAGCCCTATGTCTCGCCGCATTACGATCCCCGTTACGAAGTATACCTGTGGAAAGGGTACCTTTTCTGGCACTGTTGAGGAAACATTATTACGCAATACATAATAAAGAGGATAGTATCGTACTGTTTATGCCAGTGAATGAGCAGACCTCTCTTAGTAGAGGTGGTATAACTACACCCGAGAGCAGGGCAAGGAAATAAACTGCAGGGATGAGTGGAAGTGCCACGAAAAAGGCGAGCAGGCATACCTGTTCTTGTTCATGTGGGAAGAAATGTGCTTCTCCAGCTCTGCTGGGCTCCTGACAGTGTACGTGCACAAGGGGAAATTACAGGCACGTCGCTGAGGGAACGACCATCAATACACGAGAATAGTTACACGACAATGGTAAACGTGCCTTGTTCGATTCCATCGCCGTAGTGTGAAGGGTAAGAAATGCAGGGTATTGAGCAAGAACAAACGAGGGAATGATCAGATCTTCTCGGCGAATTGGAATGATAGGAGGACTGCTGAACAAGTCTACCAGGGTTATATATCCCTCCACCCTTCATCTATCCTTGTGGACGAACAATGTGAAGTCATGTTTCTAAGACGCTTTAGTTTCTTTGTGTCGTGTTCCACAGTACTCGATGACTACTGCGGAGGACCTACCAAAGCATCTTCCATCGTATGGACAATAAAAAAAGTACTTTACCGGGAGAATTCGAGTTCCCCAGGACTCCTTTGTTGGCTCACAGCTAGGTCGTTGAGAATAAATCCAACATTAGTCTTGGTCCCAGAGTCGTCGAAGTATCTGATGTTGAATATGTTTGGAACGAGACAGGGGATGAGTTCATCTTCCCACGAAGTCCGCAGAGTTATCATCATCGTCTTGCAACCTTTTCCTCATGTTGGGCAGCTCAGCGACTCCGTGGTTCAGAGCATCCCGTCTCGAAGTCCTCATCACCAACGCCTGTGATCCCTCCGTGCATGAGCCAAACTATGCCCAATACATCGAGATCGCCGAATACATCAACTCAAAGAAGGCCAATACGTGAGTGTTTGCTATCTCGGTGGAATGGTAGCGGGCTCAACCGCGGTTTGCTCTCGAATGTCCTCTGATACCCAAAGGCCCCGTGAAGCAGCTATGCTCACTGCGCGCCTTGCAAACCACCGGAACCCCCACATAGCCCTACTCGCACTCTCTCTGCTCGACACACTCGTCCAATCATGTGGGTATGCGTTTCATCTCCAAATAGCCACCAAGGACTTCCTTAACGAACTCGTCCGTCGCTTCCCTGAACGCCCCCCACCTTTCCCCGGTCCCGTCATGTCCCGCATCTTGGAGCTCATACATGGGTGGAGGGAGGGTATATGTACAGAGTCTAGGTGGAAGGAGGATTTGGGCAACATTCGGGACATGCATCGGTTATTGACGTTCAAAGGTTATCGGTTTAGGGATCTCCCGAGGAGAAATATATCAGAGCCTACCATGGTGCGTTATGATCTTTGTCTTCCGTCTGCATCGTGTCACCCACTGTGCCACCGTTTTAGACGCTCAAATCAGCTGAAGAGCTCGAAAACGAGGACCGCGAAGCTCAGTCCGCAAAGCTTCAAGAGCTCATCCGCCGAGGAACACCGCGTGACCTTGCTGCAGCGCAAGAACTTATGAAATCTCTCGCCGGAGCGAACCCAGACACTAAACCTGACTATCGCGCCCAAGCCTTAGCCGAACTCGCTAAGCTACAGAGCAAGGTCGTGTTACTGAATGAGATGTTGGATAACGTCGATGCTGAAAGGGGCGAGAAATTTGCAAAAGGTGATGCATATGATGTGAGTGCTTCTTTCAAGAATATTGTAACTTTGAATTTTATTTTTATCCACCATCTGATTTTCTACAGCAAGTAGCTACCATCCTCAAATCAGCCCGCCCCCAACTCCAGAAATGGGTCTCAGACGCGGAGTCAGACGACCCTGAATCTTTAAGTACGCGCGTGTGCTCTTCGTAGTGTTATAGCCATGTACTGACACTCGTCCACTAATAGGCGCCTTCTTGGAAGCAAATGACCAGATTAATACTGTCGTTGCCCGTTTCGAAGCCTTCCAAAGAGGGGACCTCGCCGCTGTCGCGTCAATACCGACCACTGTGGGCTCGACATCAACAGACAACACGGGGTTGTCACTCATCGATCTCGATGACGGGCCATCAAACTCAGTGACTGGGAACTCTGCAGATGATCTTGCAGGTTTGTTTGGTTCTTCTGCACCATCACCAGCGCCCACTCAGCTGCCGTCGGTTAACAACGCCACCCACCCCTCGATATCCTCTCCGTTCCCATTATCTCAACGACAAGGGCAACAATTCGGATCGATAATGTTACCCGGCACGCCCACGCCAACATCTTCACCACCAGTGGGAATAGGTATAGGTTCGATGATGCGCACCCAGTCTCCTGTGCAACACCCAAATCCTGGGATGAGTGCGCCACAGTTCATGAGCATTGTCCGGCCAAACACACAGTCCCAACCGTCTTTGGTCGGCCAGCAACATCCAATACATCCATCGCAATCGCAATCTCAACAGTCTAGTAGAACCCAAAACCGGGATCCGTTTGCTGACCTTGTGGGGCTTTTCTAAGGCAATACAATATAAAGATGTACGTGGGAGGTGGATACACGTCAATGGATGTAGATGTTTTCTATCCCTTGGTTATATCATTGTGTTGGAAGTCAACGGTCATCGGTGATATCGTTTTTTGTTGTATACGTATCCGATACCACCCATATTCATGGATGGACTGTATACTACATCCGTCCGCCCGAATGGAACGTTTCTCCGTACCCGCCTTTTCCGACTTGCGCCAAAGACAATACATATACAAAGGAGAAGTAAATTTAAAGAGTCACAGCCCAAACAGCACGAGCATAATTCTCAGAGAATCTCCACGGCATTCCGAACACTGATTACATATGGCCATGACGCTTCTCCACAGGGTCATATAGCACCTCACGTATTTTATCGGTTCCCCTGCGTACCCACTCACTGGGGGGGACGTCTTCGTTCTCGGGACACGGCGGGAAGAGGTGGTTATTATCTGGGTGGAAGACCCAGTCAGCAGGTTGTGGGGGTGGTCGGGAAGTCAACGCATGAAGCTCTTTTTCTGATGGTGCATAGAAAAGAGATTTTCACTCCGTCAGCACGTGATAAGGAGGCAAGAAAAGAAATTACGGATGTTTTGAACGAAGTCGTTCAGAGGCTGGGCGGTGAAGAGTGCATTAGATACTATGGACAGCTTGATCGACTTCTACATACTAAATCATTCTTGTCATACCCTGGACAAAACGTTTCACCGTTAGAGGATGTAACGACAAAATAAATGAACGACGCGCCAAATGGATCTAGGAACAACAAGGCATCAGTAGGTCCAACGCCCAATATTTGCACGGTACTCACTGTTAATCTCTGCCCCAGCAAGGAGGAAACCGAAGAACATGAAGCACTGGAAAATTGTATGACATATGACCTAAGCTCAAACACCTTTCAATCTTACCGCAAGAACAGTAGCAGGGATGGTGAACCAGCCTAGAGTCGCCAAGGTTTGGAATGGCTATTGGCGACTGAGACAGTTGTTATCTCGGGGTCATCTAACCAGCACTCACCAAAATCAGGCAGTAAATGATCGTCAGCAACCATAAGTGCTTTGAGTATCTATAACACTGTGGATCAGAAGGTCGTCAATCTGGGTAGAAAATGGAGACAGTACACAACTGTGGTGGTTGAGATTCTTTCCATCTCCGTGAGCGCGTCGACGAGACTGTTTAGTGATGAATGAAATGAGACTGTAGTAGGCGCCTTCAGCCGCTTACTATTTAACAACCGGACCGAATTTTAACTTACACATGGCTGTAAACCCTATCATTGGGGACATTCTAGGGTTTCTTTCTTCCAATGCTGCGACATACGAGCTCTGATTTGGTTTATTAATTGTCCAGTCACAGGTTGTGTTTCACTCACCAAGTAAAAGGATATCTCAAGTGGGACGTTGTGAATGGCCACTTTATGGCGTGATCGCGCTTGAGTTGGGAGTTCATCTCCTGGTACATCGTTCCATAGACGCTTGCACTGGGCCACGACTGAATTGTCACGGGGGTTCTCAGCCGGCATCAGATGCTTGCACGAACGTGATCCACTTCCTTCACTTGCACCATTCGTGGATGGATGTCGAGCACGGCTCGCTGTTTCAGTAGGGACGCCCAAGGGAAATGTCAGGGTCCGTTGGAGCGTAGAACTACGATAAGTTTCTTGGCGAGACATACACTTCTCTGCATCATCTCCGTTCCTGGGTGGAAGATGGTGTACATCACGAGATGGAATGTTTGAGGGGAGAGAGTACTTGGGGAGGAATCGCACAAATGCATAGAGGTCTTGATACTCAATACCATCTTCTTTACGTAAATAGTGCTTGACAGCGACAGCATAGGCCGCCAGCAAGTTGATCATGGTCTTCTTCTCAATGAGGGTCTCGGCCTTGCACTTGTCAAGAAGATCCTGATCTTCGGGGCCCACCTCAACACCGACGGCGTTCTCTGTAGACCATAGAAGCAGGTTACCATGTAAGCTTTAACTGGTTACATTTTCACTATGGACAAACCTGGGACGTGAAACCAGATCGCCCGGGAAAAAGTGCGAGTGGCAAATAAGATTTGAGCCCACAATTTCCTCGCTTCCTTATACCGGTCCCAACTAGTGGACGTGCCGAAGGAAATGACGAAGCCCAAGACAGTACCCAGCCTACGAAGGGCCGCAAGAATAAAAAGATTACGCAGATACTAGTGTAGATATCACGTACACGGTGAGAAGGGTCGACTGCAACGACACGTTCCAAGCGTAGTGGTGAATGAGGCAGACTCCAGTTGCCCACACCCCGTAGAAAAAGAGAATACGCCAGCTGCGAAAAATGGCGATTGCCCACAAGTGATGGACAAATGAACATACGCGTTCAGCGGTGTAAAATAATGGGGACCCTAACATGAGCAGGAGGTATAATATCAGCTCTGAAAATGCAATCAAATTCCAACGCACCTCTCGTCGGCATGTCTCGACAATAGGGAATGACGCCTTGCTCAATGAGTTTCACTCGAGCTGGAATCGCAGGGAGTTATCAATGGGAGGGGCGCTATGATTCGAAAAATCCTTCCGCGGGAAGGCTTATATAGTCCAAGGTATATGCAATAAAATCACTTGTCAAAGAAGCATACAGGCACCAGAAGCTGCGAAGTGGCGCTCGTTACTTTGACTCTGTAAGTCATACGGAACCGTCATGAACTTGTTGTGCGTTTTTTTGCTGAAAGGTCACGCATGTGCGTGGACAAGTAGGAAAAAGATCCTGAAGTCTCACTTGCTGCTTCATGAACATCATACAGTGCACAAGGAGTGTTGTGCGACCTGTTATCATTCCGGAGCTTATACCATCAAGATTTTGAGAAGGAACTGGAACTGAAACTGGATAGATTGGCTGGCTACGCAGCCGAATAGCACAAAGTATTGACTTACATCAGTCAGAATCTGGAAACCTTCCTCACATCATACTGCTCTTGTAGCTACGTGTGACACAAACAGGGAGAAAGGAGAACTGAGGAATGAGTGGTGCAAGTGGAGAGAAATAGTGAGTTGGTCGATCAGATCAAAGACATGCCGCAGAGTGGGTAATCCGTGGGGGAGGGTGAGACGGAGCCGACTAGTGCAGAAGCCAGAAACGAATGTATATGATGGGAAAGGGTTGAAAGAACCAATGGCCTTCTGAACGAATACATTGGTGGGAAGACTACCCCGCCGATAGTTCCCGCAGGAACGTCAGGTGGGAAGAGGCCGCTACTTGGCTGCCACATTGCCGTTGCTGTCGTCATCCTGGAGGATGTCAATGTCCACATTAGGGATTTGAGGAACACTTGTGGTATTCATAATGGGTCTGCGAAATTCATACTCTCAAGAATGGGAGGTTTGGTATACTCGAGTGCTGTCATGTAAACATACACATACAATTTATGCCCTCGTGGAATCACAGCGAGTTGTAGAATAAACCATGGCGAGATGAGTGCAGTACTTGCTGAAATATCCGTGGTGGAACGCGGCGGTGGGGAGAGACGAATGTTACGTAACGCGGTGGCTGTCCACGGAACTTCAATTGCAGATACTGCGCTGTTAAGATAGGAATGAAATGAAATAAAGATACGGCCGACTACGCTATACAAAGCTCAGGCCAAATAAGACCTCGCCGGCACTAACAGTAACAAAGAGCAGAGCAGACAAGAGGAGAGAGAGAGTACTACAGAGAAACTACTATAGCAGATGAGACAAGTGCTCAGGTAAGTTTACACGTGGTACAGTAGAAGGCAAATGAAATGACCGACTACGCAAACGTCGTTTAAAATCTGCCCAAAGATGAGCAGCGAGACGGATGGAATGAGTGTGCCATGTTTGTGCGACCCAGATGAGAACCTTCTCAGACACGCGCAAATTGCGAGAACGACAAACCACAGCAAGTGAAGGTAAGACTCCAAGATAGTACATGGAGTGGACCTGCGGCCAGACATCCGCATCATCACAGAAGAGGTGATGAGCAATGGTGCAGAGAGCCTCCCCAACATAAGGCAGTTCTGCAGACAAAAGGTCGCTCGTCGCCTGCACCAGAGCCTGCAGATGAGACCCCCGAATCTCTGCAAAGGCAGAGCACTGGAAAAAAAATGTGATGAACGGTTTCAATGGCAGCACAGCCCATACGACAGCAGAGGGCGGTGTCCCCAAGCTGCCGGTAACAGATGTCTGCAGTGTCGAGTTGGGCTGAGCGCAGGTAGAGCTGGAGTGCTGCTGCAAACGCAGATGTAGCATGCAGGTAAGGATGAGTCGGTGGCGGATGAGAGTTGTACAGGAAATATGGCAAAGATCGGAGTGGGTGGAAAGATGAGTCTTGGGAGAGTACAAAAGCTAAAAGATGAGGTACAAAGCTAGAAAGGTTAGTTTCAATATAACCAAAGGAAGGGTGAAAAGGTGTAAACCGATCCATCGTGAAAGTTGGCACTGGCACAGGTGGTGGCACAAAAGGCTGACGCTGTGCCGAAGTAGCATACAGGTCAACTAGTTTGTTGGCGAGGGATGCTGGAGCAGTCAATGATGTATGAGCATAAACATGCTGAACTGAGCAATGAGGGTTAGCAACCACAAGAGACCGAAGCCATCAATACAAAGAACATGCAGAAGAAGAAGCAAAGGAAGGACGCAAGGAAGATGGTACAGCAGGAGCAGAAGTAATGCAATGAACCGATGGAAGGTGATCAGAAAAAATGGATACAAGGGAAGATGATGATGCTGACAAAAGAAAGCTCAAAATTAAAGCATAAACTTCACCATGCAGAATCGAAGCGTTAAGCCCCAGAGATGACAAGGACCCAACGTGAGATGACCCTAGGCAGAACACCAAGGACCCAACCACACACTAAGGCTCTGAGAGGATAGGACGCGAGTATCTAGAGCAAAGACCCAAGATGAGCTCGAATGGGGAGCCTCTGGGTGCTGGATTGCACGGTATATATACTACTATACACGAGGGCTACGCGAGGCTATCCATGAGGCTACGTGCAGGTAGAAGGCTATGTAATGACATCACTGTGGAGCTAAGGCTATGCGTAATGATGTCAAGGGTGGCAGCGTGTACAGCACGAGGTACAGGTCTAGACTAGGTAGATAAGATAGAGGCTGTACACTAAGATAAGATGAACATTATCTAATCGCAGATTAGATAAGATAAAAAGTTGGACCGTAACACAACGAGAGAAGATGAGGCCATTACTGACGCAAAAGTGATGGAACAGGGCTGGTGTGGGAATGGTGATGCTGGCAGCATTGAGGCATCACAAGCCACAATTGAACCATCGGAAAGGTGATGTGATGGGTAAGTGCTGAGACTTGATAAGGTCTTGAGATATGCTTCAGCAGTAGTACGCTGTGCAGAGGGGGAAAGCAGAAGTTCTGATGAAGGACCTTGTACGAGCTTTCCCCAAGGAAGAGACTGCAACCACTGATGGATGAAAGGCCAGTCCTTATAAGCGGCTGTAAAGCGTAAGTAGGCAGGGAGTTCTGAGGAGATGTGAAAGGAATGATGGACACCGGACATTATCCAAACCCACACATCAGATAGGTTGCAATAACCAGCCGAGGCCAGGTTGAGTAGAGTGCGAGCTGAGGGAGAGTGCGGGAGGAGGTTAGCCACATGATGGAGGGACACCTTGCCGCTGGAAATATATGATTGATCAGTGTCCACAAGCGAGAGACCGAGTGAGCGTAAAACTTGATGTGCGATAACCCAGGAGGAAGGGAGGGAGGCACAGCAAGTCGTAAAATGCTGGCAAAGGCCAGTGGGAGAGAATGGAGAAATGCAGTGGTTCAGCTGACACATCCAGTCATGATAGGTAATACAAGCCATAGTGTGGAAGGCCGGAAGAAAGTGATTCAAGTCACGAGCGAGACCAGATACTGCAGCAGCTGCATTCAAACGCGAGATAGAAGGAAAGTCAAACCCTCTAAAAGTAAGAGGCAGAGTAAGTAGGTGAGTATTAAAGTGGAATGGAAAGCCAAGGTATTCATACACGCGGTGAGCAATCTGAAAGTCCAGGAGAAGCGCATCAGCAGGAGTTAGGGGCTGGTATGCAAGTCAAGGTCGGATTTGGGAAACCAGTAGCTGAGAGAACAATTTATGAAGCATTGGGATAGGAAGATGGGTACGGAAGTCAGGAAGTTGGAAATCAGTAATGAGGTTGTCAAGAATGAGAAATTGCCAATGAGGAGCGTTGACTTTAGTGCAGAGGAACTCAACATGGTCAGTCACAACTTTGACTGATTGCCAAGTGGTGGTGGAGGAAGATAGATCAGATGGGTCAATGGATGGCATTTGGAATGAGGTGGGAGGGTCATGGACCTGATGAACGTATACTTCTGACTTTGCCCATGAAGTGACCCAGCCATATGCTCCTTGGAAGCGCTCTAGATGAAGGCAAGTGCACTGCAGCGCTGGCAGAGTTGTAGAAAGGATCTCAGAGTCATCCATCGCTTTGACCATGGTAACGAGAGGGGATTCAGAGTCGCCAGGGATATGTGGGTCATGATAATGGCAAGATCTGATCCAAAGAGCACCAGGATCATCTCGTGCGCAGTCGTAAGCCCAGCAGTTGCCAAGACTAGTCGTCAGGGTGGACTTGAGGGGAGATAGAGGACCGCCCTGCTTTGTCACCCCGGAAACAGAAAACGTGTCAGTGAGGACAAAGGCTGTTTTAACCTGATATGGCACATCTGTCTGTGCTGATAGGTCAAAATTAATAATAGCATCTGGTAAGCCATAGGCTCGAACTGCATCATAGAACCCTTCAGGTTCAAGGCGGTCGAAGCCCTTCATTTGGTCGCGCCGCAAAGCATAAAGGGGGGCATGGTGTCTGTCAGACCACGCTTCCAACTGGGAGAAAAATGAAAGCAAATCACGGGCTTGAACACCCGGTTGTGTTGCAATCTGACCCTCAGGGATAACAAGGTGGTTAGCAAGATAAGGGAGAAGAAGACGGTTCAACCATGCAAACGAAAGATTAACCAGAATGTTACTGCAGCAAACCCCACGATAATTAGCGAGTTCCAAGTGAGAGGCTTTTTTATGAAGGGTAGAAAGTGTTGATGCTTTACATAACACAAGCTGGAAAGTGGGAGTTCGAAACATGATAATTTAAAAGGTCAGTGACGAGAGAAAGGGCATGATCAGACAGAAGGCAAATCTGCCACTTTTCCCATCTGTCAGGCCCAGGAGCTGGGCGTGAATTACCTTTACGAAGAAGAGCTCGGAGACTGGGAACAGTAATTGGTTGTGGCCAGGAAAAAGGGTCCCGTTGAAGCTGTGAACGTAACTCGACCACAGAAGGAGTGTTGAGCCAAGGTTTTGCTATGGGTGCTCGTTGTTGCCAACTGAACAACTGGAGGAAGTAGTCCCGGGTTGCCTGGCGAACATCTGAGGGTGCGGTGACAAAAGACCCAGGTGTTGTAGTATCCAACAAAGCAACTGGTGGCCCTGCAGTAGGAAAATGATGCAGATATAGTCTTTTGGCAGAACCCCCTCGTAATGAGAGGCCAATGTGGACCCATTCAAAATCATGTTGACGTTGGGTAAGTTCTGTCTTTATAGCTTGATACCGAAGCTTAGCAATTGAACGTCAGATGTTTTGGAGGAAGTCATGGAAGGTTGTATTTCCTGAAATCTGCAGGTGAGCCTGATAGGCCAAGCGGTATTGGTGGGCCCAAGGTTGTGTATCATATAAGACCTGTAACCAAGCTGACCCAGCTTTAAGGGCAAAGATGAGGCGACTGATGCGGCGTCCCTCACAGACCAGAAGTCGGATAGTTCCATTTTGAATGGGGGAGTTATGGGAATGACGCTGTGGAAGAGTAAAACAAGCATCTGCAGCAGTTAGCAAAATGTGCGTGAGTGCATTATACTGGAGTTCATAAGAGAGCCCATGCACCTGGGTAGGCTGTGTTATATGGTCAGCAGACAATGACAATCAGCCGTGCTACACGGGCTGGCAGAAGTGAGGCTTATGACTAGAGCTTTTCTGTATCACAGGGGTCAGCCCCCAACAGTATTGTCACCAAGTGACAACGGTGGGCCCATGGCTCTGTTGTCATCGTGGGGTAGGGTGAAAGTCTTACGCCGGACAAATTGGTGTCGTCATGAAAATACTCAGGCTGAGAGGAGTAGCATACCAATAGAATAAGTGAGCCAGTACGCAATGGGGGCAGTGTGGTGGAAATCTGACGGCAGCAATAACACCATAGTGAGCCAGTCAATCAGCATTGCGGCATGGTCAACAGTGCGGCAAAGTCAACACTCTGGTGTGTTCAACATCCCGGCACAGTCAACTGATGAGATGTGGTGCCGATGAGATGTGGTGCCGATGAGATGTGGTGCCGATGAGATGTGGTGCCGATGAGATGTGGTGCCGATGAGATGTGGTGCCGATGAGATGTGGTGCCAATGAGATGTTGTGCCGCTGATGTGGTGCTGGATGTTATGTGTCAGCCGCATCAATTTAGTTCTGGTGGTTCCTTGTGTCGGATCTTGGCCTAACAGTAGTTAGTTAACACTATATCCACGGCGATACATCTATATAGAGGACATAGTATCTAGGGCCTGATGGGTATACAGGGAGATCAACCTTGTGGCCCATCACACTCGATGGGAAGCCAATTCACAGGCCTGCCCAACTATATAGTTGTTCCCACATTGAGGGCTTGTTTAATCCTCTGTGACACCCCATTCATGGCTTGTCACTTTAAAATGTACTTGCAAGGTTTCCCTGCATAGCTAGATAACACCTCTGCTAGGGCCTGCCCAATGCTATGGGATACCATGGCCATTGCCTGTCAGACTGAACCCATATGCTGGGCGCACTGACTATAAATGACACTGTCTCCAGGGCTTGCCCACAGTTATGGGACACCACACCTGTGGCTAGCACCCCTTAAAGGTACAGTCTCTGCACAGCCCATTGGAATGCAAGGGACAATAGTTCCATGGCCCTTTGGTAAGAAAGGGACTCTGTTGTTACAGCCTGATCAAAGCCCGAAACACACTATTCCTCTGGCCTGCCAATAGAAACGGCAAACCATATTTAGGGCCTGATGCAAAGCACGGGACACTGGCACTGCAGCCCTCCTACTCACTCCTATTTGTTGGGCTCTATAATAGAATAGAGAACACTATATCCAGGGCCTCCTGCTCTTATAGATGATACGGCGCGTGGGGCTGTTATGTAATCATGGGACACCATCATGGGCTTGACACATTGTGTGACACCAATTTAGTGGTGTGCCTTGGGAACTCCAGGAGGTGGGGCCTACTCTGCTACTTCTAGCCCCTTGGCTGCAATTCCATGGCTACCCTGCTGCTTTGGCTGCCATGCTGCTAACAGTCCTTCGGCAGCAGCGGCCATCCCTGGTTCTCTGGCCGCATTGCTGCGGCATACCATTTGTTTGCCGTGATACCACGGCTGTACTTGTCATAGTGGCGGCCACCACTGCTGCCCAGCCATGATTGGTTGCAGCCATCACAGCTGCGAACTTGACAACTAGCATAAGGTATCAACTTGCGGCACCCATTGTATTGGAGACATGCACTATTCCCATTCATGCCAATGTGTTCCCTGTGTGATTTCTGCCTTATTGTTAACCTGGCTGGGTGTTGCAGGTGCAGCTCAGATTTTGGCCAGCAACATTATATCACAGTGTCGCTTTGGCCGATATTTGATTAACCAATTATTGTTGTGATGAACATATGTGTGTATTCATACAATGTTTACCTACGGCGGCGCTCCAAAGACTCCTCCCATTTCTGCCGCAATGCATTTGGTGCATGGGTTAGCATCTCAATGGCCTCCATCCTTTTTGCACAATGCTGCATCACCTCCATATGATATTTAAGGGCATTGTCCAAGCTCCACAAAATATTGTCGCAGAAGTACCGTGCATTTGACAAGGCCTCGTCCGAGGTATATCCAACGGTGAGTAGAATGGTGAGCTTTCTATCAGCAACCTGGCAAAGCTTTAGTATCTAACACAACACGAATAAGGGAGCATACCAGGTCCGCCAGAAAGAATGCCTCTGCCTCCAATACCATGTCCTGCAGTGGCTGCGTGCTGTACCCTGCTGTACATGCGCCGTGGCCATTAACCCACCACGAGTTTGCCACTTGCAGCGTACTTGGAACCTGGACTTCGGCGGCCTTGGCATGATAGACATTCAACTGTCGCATTGCTGCATACAGTCTTGCTGGCAGCAGATTTTCTAGTACGACCATTCTGTGCACCCTGCTCGCCATCATTGGCAATATCATCTTCGCACCCATAGCCTGGCATGCGGCAAGCACATGTTCTAAATTTGCCTGGGGGCTCATGAGTGTGTTAATCAAATGTAATCATTCTCCACTTACCACTTCCGTTTGTACGTTTGCATACCGTTCAGCTGTGGCCAGCATCCCCTCGGGCTGTTGTTGAACCGCGTGCACCAACCGTCAAAAGCGGACTCCAACATATTGCAATACCATGGACAGTTCGCAGGTTTCGTGCAGTTCAGATGTGGTATTCATGATTGATGGTGTGATGGCCGATTCACCCTAAGCCTTATAACATTCAGGTAATCAATGTTCTCACGGTCCACATGTCACCTGATGCATAATTACCACATTGTTCAACCGGGCATGTGTTGTTTCGCATTGGCCAATCGCCGATCAGCCTTGTTTAGTGGATCTAGCCAAGAATGGAATGTGTTGCATTGCCGTTTGCAAACAGATGTCCGCAGCTTGCTGCTCATCCCCCACTAAAAATTTTACTCCCCACATTGTCAAAAGTTGTCCTGTGTCCAATGGCCGATGCAAATGCCATGCCATCCAACTATACTTTGTCCGACATCATGGCATCATATTTGCGGTGCCGCTTCCTGAATGAAGCATTCCCAGACTTAAATTCCCCCACCCCGGAAATGCTTCTGTCCCTGCCAGTGGATGCAACTGTAGCCATGAACCAAATTGTATCCACCATCACACAGGCATATCATAATCGGAGTGAGCCAATTCTTGTATAGTTAAATTATCCTTCCTTGATATCCACTTCAGTTTCCTGCGGCATTGACTTGATTAGGTTGTCCGAAAGCCTCGGACCAATGCAATCCGGCACAAATGAGCAACAGGAGATTAGGGTCCTCTGTAGACATCCTTCCTCTTTGACTGGAACCCTTTCCCAGCCCACCATTATTCTGGGAGAAGGCGACACAATTGCATTGTGGTATCTTCCTGGAGTTCTAGCTCCCTGCATCCAAGTATGGTATCATTCCACTCTCATTGTCCACTGTTGAGGCCTTTGTTTCTAGGAGCACATCGCGGCATCCATCGATCCACTTGCACATCCACTGGAAGAGTATTACTAATCAGTCATGGCGTACAACACACCAGTATTTCAAGGATGATGTGGATATTTTCGGGTGCTTGGAATTCTCTCCAGCATGGCACATGCTTGGCCATTCTGTGAGTACCTTGTTCTTTTGACAATGCACTTGTTTGATCTTCTGCTAGACCCCCAATGACATTCCAGGGGTGTCCAAGGCTTTGGCCGGTCCTATGGGCTACCAATGGAGCAAGGATATATGTCTTCCATCAGCAATACTTTCAGGTGTTCTTTCTATTATCCATCCACCTCTATACAATGCTGGCCACCTTGCCATGCAACACTTGACTGACTGGGCGACTGGCCATGATCCTGGAATGCTGGCGGCACTTGAAAATTGGTCAACTGTCGTCACTAATATCTTGCTAATTGTCAATCGAAGTACCCCCCTCCACAGGGACCCACACTCTCGAGCAGATTGGTATGACATGCTAGTCAGTGTCGGTAATTATGATGACTGTGCACTGGACATTCCCAGTCTTGGGATTCAGGTATTGTACAATCCCGGCACTGTCGTTGCATTTTCTGGCTGGCTCTTTCGGCATGGTGTCAATGAGGTTGATGGAGCAAGGTGCTGTTTGGCGTATTATATGAGGGATAATATTCACCATTGGTTAAGGGTGCCACAGCCTCTTCATTGGGTGACGCCAGATAATGTCCGCAATGCACTGGTGAAGCATTGAATAATTAGCTTCCTGATATGATTGTTTGGTGTACTAAAATGTAATTCTGATGGTTTGTAGTCCCAATTTGTTGGAAGTAGTTTTAGCTGTATTTAAACTGAAGGTATGTTGTGCCGATGAGATGTGGTGCTGTGCGGCATGCCCAAAGTGCGGCAGATTCAAGGGGCGGCAGATTCATGATTCCGGCATGATCACAATGATCCAGCTTGGTCAAGTCTACGATCAGTGACACATTTAAAGGTGAGGCACATTCAACGGGGCAGCACTTCATCATTCTGGTACAGTCAACACTCCAGCAGGATCGACATTCCTGCACTGCCCAACACACACCCTCACTCAGACATGACCATCAGAGCAAGAAAGATGTGACTGCAGGTATTCCCATGGGAGATCAATGCACATCAAGATGGAACTGACTGTCGACACTGAAAATGATGAGAAGCTCACATGAGTTGCATCAGCCTTGAGGAGAAACTGTTGCCGATGAGTGGTCCATATGATGACTGTGCCGGAGTGTTGATTGGGCCGGAGTGTTGACTGGGCCAGACTGATGATGGTGCCGAAGGGTTGATTGTGCCGACGGAGTGTTGATTGTGCCGACCTGTTGACTGCCAGGATGTGGACCCTGCTGGAGTGTTGACTGTGCCACAAGGTCGATTGTGCCGGAGTATTGATTGTGCCGGCCTGTTGACTGCTGTGTATTCCAGCACATGCAACCGTGCGGCACATTCATCATTCCAGCAGATTCAACATTTCAGCAGTTAACAGTTCGGCACAATGAACATTTCGGCACAACTATCATTCTGGCGTAGTCAACATTGCAGAGTCAACACTGCAGCACAATCAACCCTCCAGCACAGTCAACATTGTGGCAGAGTCAACACTGTGGCACAATCAAGAGTTTGGCACAATCAGCATTCTGGCTCAACATTGCAGCAGAGTCAAACCTGTGGCACAATCAACCGTTCGGCACATTCATCATTCCGGCACAGTCAACAGTTTGGCACAATCACCAATTGGTGGCCGTGTTTCTATTGCTTGTGATTGGCTGTCACAGTGCATTGTCCCATCACAATAACAAGGGATCTCGGATCGGCATTATGATTGGGCTTTGCAGTCGCCTTATTTTGGAGTTTGTCTATCCTGTGGCATGTGATCTGACATGCTTGTGTTTAACAAGGAGCCTCAGTTATAGAAAGTGATTTCAAAGTGAGCAGCCTGCCAGCGCCGGCTCATCTAGCACTGCCGTCTCTTGGGGAACAATCAATGTGGCATGTATTAACACAGCTGCAGCTTGAGAAAGGCATCAAGGCCACATCTTGGTCATTGTGGTATGGCCATCATTAATTTACTATCACTTACACCATTGTCGGCACCCCCACCCATTCAGCACTTTGGTTTTTTACCACCCACCACTCAACTACACACAAAATTGACTAGTACAAAATTTGTTTTATACCACTTGGATACTCTGATAGCTCAAAGGATCAATATATGTGCAGTAGTTGTTGAGATCACAAAAAATGCTGGGTTGAATGGCAGTCACGCTCATTTGTCACCCAAGTTGTCACAAGTGCCGAAGTGGAGTCACACCTCTCATCATGGAATCCGTGTGACACCAGTGACATATGGTGACATTCTGTGACTGTCGAATGGGTGGGGGTGCCGACAATGGTGTAAGTGATAGTAATGCTATCATTGCAGCACTTATGCGCACAGCCACCACAGCTTGGCTGCCGCAGGCCAGTATGTCAGTGGGAAATGCCGGTTTCCACAATACCGTGCTGACACTATCACACGGCACGGTCATTCCCATATTGCTGCACAAGCAAGCATGATGGCCACACAGCTATTACTGCAGCACATTTGTGATTCTTGGCAAGGTATTGCAGCATCCGGTGATCAGTGCAAAGCCATTACCAGTATTTATGTTGTACCATTCTTGTAATGCCGCAATTCTATTATGCCGATGGTAGATTGCCGATGACATGTTGCCACTGTTGTGTCCTGCCAACAGTGGTGTTGTGCCAACAGCCATGTTCTGCTGAGAATTGTGTTCTGCCAACAGTTGTGTCCTGCCGACAATTTTGTTCTGCCGACAGATGTTCTGCCGACAATTGTGTTCTGCCAACAGCCGTGTTCTGCCAACAGTTGTGTTCTGCTGCCAATGTGTTCTGCCAATGCCATGTAGTGCCAATTGTGTTGTGCCACACCCCAGCTTACCGCTACTTTAGAGAAGACCAGATGCCCGGCCCTACATTTATACAAGGGATATAGTTCCAAGGGCCTGCTGTGTATATTGGGAGGCCAAACATTATGGCTGATCATACTGAAGGGGAAGCATATCGGCTGGCCTTCCCATCTAGCTAGGTGTCCCCAGATGGAGGGCTTGCTTAATGCTCTGGGACACCGCATTCATAGCCTGTCACTTTGAAGTGTACTGCAAGGCCCTCCCATATAGGTAGATAACACCTTTCTGAGGGCCCACCTAATGCTATGGGACATTGTACCTATTGTTGCCGTGTGCCCTGACTATATAGATGAAACTGGCTCCAGGGCCTACTCATAGTCATGGGACACCAATCCCATGCATCAGCAAACCAGCCCTTCCCTATACAGTGCCACACAGACTTGTACAGAGTCACAGAGCCCACAGAAAGGTTCCCACTAATACAGAGCTTCACAGAGTGCACAGAGTCTGTACTGCTCTGTACAGACCTATACAAACACCTCCCATTTGTACAGTTCTAGTGTTTCCGGGACTAGCACAAGGGCTATACACTAGGATTGACAATAATGCCATTACCATACTCTTTCAAACTCTTATAGCACTCCAAATACTAGCATATAAAGCAACAAATATATTAGCAATTACTAACTACTACATCCATGGTGTAGTTACTAGAGACACTACATAATATAATCCTAATCACAACTACCCACACAAAGCAATTAACCTATATGAAAGTTGAGTTAGTGACAAGCTAGATCAAGTGAGACAAACTACTTACAGAGTTGAAAGTGATTGTCAATTTCCGGCAGGCTAATAGCCTCTAGTGGTGTTTGACCATAGTCAAATAACCTGTTAGTACCATTATTAGACAAGGTAACATGTAAAACTTACCTTTAGTTCCGGCATTAACATTTGTTGTGTAGTCAAATAACCTATTAGTACCATTGTTAGATAAGTTAATATGTAGTGGTAGTGGGAAACTTACCATTAGCTCCGGCACTAACTTTTGTTGTGTAGTGAAATAACCTATTAGTAGCATTGTTAGACAAGTTAATATGTTGTGGTAGTAAGAAACTTACCATTAGCTCCGGCACTAACCTTTGTGGTGTTGAGCCCACTCCTACATAGTAGGAAAAGGCATCTGTTTGGTCAAGTTTGCCATGTTGCACAAGAGGCGTGACAAACAGTGTCCACAATATCGCGTTTTTGGCATTTTTGGGCACTTAGTCAAATTTCAGACACACAGTGGCAGTACCAACTACCAAGTGGTACTACACTTTTGCTACACACAATTATACTACGCATTTTTGGTAATCAGCACTACATCACAAACACTACACAACACTTCCTAGTTGACACTACACATTTTTGGTAATCAGCACTACAACACAAACACTACACAACTACTCCACTAACACTACAACACAAACACAACACAATTACTACACAAACAAACAACACAATTACTACGCATTTTTGGTAATCAACACTACACTACAAACACTACAACACAATACATCCTAATTGATACTACACATTTTTGGTAATCAACACTACATCAAACACAGCAGAACTACTAAACACAACACAAACATCCTAAGTGACACTACACATTTTTGGTAATCAACACTACAACACAAACACTACACAACATTCACTAATTGATACTACGCATTTTTGGTAATCAACACTACAACACAAACACTACACCACATTCACTAATTGATACTACACATTTTTGGTAATCAACACTACAATACAAACCCTACACAATATTTCCTAATGGATACTACACATTTTTTGTACACATTTTACTACACTTTGACTACACTTTTGACTACACTTTTACTACGCTTTTTTGTACACTTTTACTACACTTTTGACTACACTTTGACTACGCTTTTTTGTACACTTTGACTACACTTTTGACTACACTTTTACTATGCTTTTGACTACACTTTTTTGTACACTTTAACTACACTTTTGACTACACTTTTACTACGCTTTTTTGTACACTTTTACTACACTTTTGACTACACTTTGACTACGCTTTTTTGTACACTTTGACTACACTTTTGACTACACTTTTTTGTACACTTTGACTACACTTTTGACTACACTTTTGACTACACTTTTACTACGCTTTTTTGTAATGGATACTACACATTTTTGGTACACTTTTTTGTACACTTTGACTACACTTTTGACTACACTTTTACTACGCTTTTTTGTACACTTTTACTACACTTTTGACTACACTTTTACTACGCTTTTTTGTACACTTTTACTACACTTTTGACTACACTTTTACTATGCTTTTGACTACACTTTTACTACACTTTTGACTACACTTTTACTACGCTTTTTTGTACACTTTTACTACACTTTTGACTACACTTTGACTACACTTTTGACTACACTTTTACTACGCTTTTTTGTACACTTTTGACTACACTTTTTTGTACACTTTTACTACGCTTTTTTGTACACTTTAACTACACTTTTCACTACACTTTTTGTACACTTTTTTGTACACTTTTGACTACACTTTTACTATGCTTTTTGTACACTTTGACTACACTTTTCACTACACTTTTTGGTACACTTTTACTACACTTTTGACTACACTTTGACTACACTTTTGACTACACTTTTACTACACTTTTTTGTACACTTTGACTACACTTTTCACTACACATTTACTACACTTTTTTGTACACTTTTTTGTACACTTTTGACTACACTTTTACTACGCTTTTTTGTACACTTTTACTACACTTTTGACTACACTTTTTGGTACACTTTGACTACACTTTTGACTACACTGTTTTGTACACTTTAACTACACTTTTACTACGCTTTTTTGTACACTTCAACTACACTTTTTACTACACTTTTACTACACTTTTTTGTACACTTTTACTATGCTTTTTTATACACTTTTACTACACCTTTGACTACACTTTTTTGTACACTTTTACTACACTTTTTACTACACTTTTGGTGCACTTCTTAATACACTTCTACTACACTTCTACTACACTTTTTGTAAATTGATTAGGTTGAGTAGTGTAGTCATGATTAGGTTAAGAAGTGTAGTCATGACTGGGTTAACAAGTGCACCCCAAAGTGTAGTAAAAGTGTAGTAAAAAGTGTAGTAAAAGTGTAGTCAAAAGTGTAGTAAAAGTGTACAAAAAAGTGTAGTAAAAGTGTAGTCAAAAGTGTAGTCAAAAGTGTAGTCAAAGTGTAGTCAAAAGCGTAGTAAAAGTGTACCAAAAAGTGTAGTCAAAAGTGTACAAAAAGTGTAGTCAAAAGTGTAGTCAAAGTGTACAAAAAAGCGTAGTCAAAAGTGTAGTCAAAGTGTACAAAAAAGCGTAGTAAAAGTGTAGTCAAAAGTGTAGTCAAAGTGTACAAAAAAGCGTAGTAAAAGTGTAGTCAAAAGTGTAGTCAAAAGTGTAGTAAAAGTGTACAAAAAAGCGCAGTAAAAGTGTAGTTAAAAGTTTACAAAAAAGTGTAGTAAAAGTGTAGTCAAAAGTGTAGTAAAAGTGTACAAAAAAGCGTAGTAAAAAGTGTAGTTAAAGTGTACAAAAAAGTGTAGTCAAAAGTGTAGTAAAGGTGTAGCAATAGTGTCAGTAGTTAGGAATTTACAGAGTTGTACAGAGTTGATGGGTCTGTACAGCCTGTACAGACCTGTACACAAGTCATGTGGTCTGTAGTGGCTGTAGCCCAAAAGTGCTGTTTTGCTGATGTCGAGCATGACAGGGAGTAGTTGTACAGTGTCAACGACAGGGATCGTGATTGCAGCCTAGGTTCATCCTCTGCAGCTTGTTCTCCAACCCCTGCCTCATCCCCCGCTCCCCAGTCTACTACACGTGTCAGCACACCCCCATCAGTAGTATCCTCTACTATCGCCTCTGGCATGTCCCATTCGCCAGCTCCCCAGCTCAAATCCATGTCCACAGAAGAACGCTAAGCATACATTCGCACAGAAACCAAAGGGTGACTCAAAGCATGCATGCAGGCACTGGGTGTATCCTCACCAGTATCTCCGGTTATACATCTACTTCCCAGTCACCCACAGGGTTGGGGCTGGACACAACTGTGGAGGACAGACTCGCTCAGGAGAAGCAGAGGACAAGGCATGCAAAGCGGAAAGGTAGGTAGCAGAGAGGGAGCAGTTGAGGAAGGAGAAGCTGGATGCTGAGAGGGTGATTAAAGATGGGAGAGGTGGTGTGCTAATGCGAGTACAGAACCTGCGCCATCGCCTGGGCCTGTACTACCAACCCCACGCCCACTGCACCTTTGGCAAAGGCTGCGCCTGCACCACCACTACTGAGAAAGGGCAGTGCTCCATGCTGGTCTGGACCAGCTGCACCCGCACCCACACCCACTCCAGCGCCAGTCCCAGCCCCCGTTCTCGCACCTGCACCAGTGCCCATGCCTTCCCCAGCCCCAGCCCCAGCCCCAACTGAGCCGGAAGAAGACGCCAAGGAGGCAGCCATCCATGCACGTGTCGCAGCATGAAACGTGAAGAGCGCGCTGCTCTTTTGTGTAGTCTCAAGGAAGAGGAAGAAGAGACACAACACACTGAAGAGTCGTATCAGCAACGCTGGAACCAGTTCTTGACTGCTAGTAAGTGCCCTGCTGCGAGTCCTGTGTCAACAGCGGAGAGCTCACTGGTACCCCTACCCCACCTGTACTTTCTGTACATGTACCACCTGTTATTCCCATGCCCCCTGTGCCACCCATTGTCTCTACCCCCTGTGCCATCCATCGCCCCTATGCCCTCTGTGCCTGTAGTTGCATCTGCCCCACCTGTGCTGGCCACTGAGGAAGAGATGCAGGAGCGAGCGTGATCAACTCCTCCCCCTCCCCCACCTGCTCCACCTGCACCAGCAGCTTTTGCGGAGAAGCCATTCAATAATCTGTTCAGCCATCTCATGAAGGATGGAGGTGCAACTGGGTCCTCACCCCCATCTGTAGCTGCTCCAACCTCATCTAACAGCACAACCAGCGCCCCATTCTTTGTTCACAGACCACCCCTCCCCCAATCGTGTCTGCACTCCTGCAACCCACAAGCCTCGGGATCCCCTCACCTGTCATCTGGTCTGAGACAGATGGCTCATGGCGAAAACATGTTTGTGGGCGTCCCTAATCCCCAATTTCCTACATCCATACTTTCGCTCAAACACCAAACACCAACCCTTCCTTCACCTTCGGTCCCCCAGTTATGAAAAGTGATTACCTTGACCTTGCTCAGACAATCAGCCACGAATTAACAGATTGGGAACTCACCTCCTCTGCTGATCTGGAAGAGATTGTTACACAACCATGACCCACCTCCATTGATAGGTAGGCCCGGGCATACAATTTCGCATGCTATAGGTGAGTCTTGCATCTTCAAGCCGTTTGGACACATTCTGATGTTCTTCATGTCGTTCACAGCCGTTTCCGTGTCCGTTTCAATGCTGTGCGTGTGTGTGTACACACTTGACGTGTTCATGTGGCTCCTGAAGCTGTTTGACTCGTTTGGAGTCCGTTTTGTGCTTTGATTAGGTGAGTCTGGCGGTTTTTGCCTCTTTCGCTGGGTTCTGATATTCTCTGGCACGTTTGCAGTCGTTCTCGCATCCGTCTGAACGCTTGGCACGTCTGTGTGCCTGCTCGACGTGTCTGTATGGCTCCCAATGCTGTTTGATTGGTCTACCAGCCAATTCGCCCTCCCAGCACCCAGGTGTGTGTCTACATTTTCACCACAACTAATCCCAGTCGTTTCAGTGCCGTTCAACATGTTCAAAGTGTCCATCTGGGATAACAGTGGGAATCTACAGGGACGATGCTGACGACCAAGGAGGTGACATGGGTGGCCAGCAGTGCCACAACAACACAATGATGACAAAGTGACACCTGTGGCCAGTGCCACGGTGGTACTATGATGACGATGACAACAGCGGTGACGAAGTGACACCATGGCCAGTGCCACAGTGGTACAGTGACAATGGCAACAGCCATCTATGAGGTACCCCATTTTGTTTCACCTCAGACAGATACTACTAGTTGACCGATTCGCAGGAGCACTGCGAGGTATGTCCCAGATGTGTCTTCCTAGTTTATTCAACAAGACGGTGCATAGAATCCCACTCGGGTCATTACTACATTTTCGTAAGTCGTTCACTCCCATGATTCGTCCAGGCGCTGACTCCTTCCACACCTCTTTCGAACTCCACCAAACATCCCCCATCGCAGGCACAGGTCCAGGCACTGAAACAACCAACACAAATTTAAAAAATGAGCCTTCCTGATCCCCGCATTACCCAGGCAATGTGAAAATGGAGATCAAGGAGGATTTGAGGATGCAACCACGCATGTCGCAGGAGTGTGATCAGGAGAGACATCACAACAAGGACTGGGTAGTAATAAGGGAGAGTCCATGATCATGACATGGAGAAGGACCGGGAGCGAGAATGAGACAGGGAGTGGAGGAGAGCGAATTCGGCCAAGTTTAGGTGCTTTGTTCTCCCATTCTCCGTCGTGTGTTTGTGAACCAGAATGGTGCAATTTGAATTTGATGTAAATTTTTCTGCTTTATTTGCTTTTTCTGAGACAAATGAAATAAGCTCAAGATAGGCTACAGAAAAGGAAACAAGTGGGCTTGTTTGACACTTGATTGGCTTGTCAGAGAGTTTACTTAATTGACCTTGTTTGTACTAAGTCAAATTCCTGATAGCCACTGGCCAGTTCACTAGTAATTGTAGGGACATAGGCATCCTTAGATATTTCTGTTCAGAATGATGACATTATCATATTCACATTATTATTTGATGTTAGGACAACAACTGTCTGATCAGTGAATACCATTGCATTACCAGAGAATGACAGAGTGACACCTTTAGATATTTCTTGTTCAGAATAATAAAATTATTGTGCTCACATTATCAATGGTTATCAGGATGACACTTACCTGGTCAGTAAATATCATTGAACTACCAGAAAATAACAGAGTGACATCATTAGGTATTTCTTGTTCAGAATAATAAAATTATTGTACTCATATTATCAACAGACATCAGGACAACAACTGTCTGGTCAGTGAATACCATTGAATTAACATGGAGTGACAGAGTTACACCTCAGATATTTCTTGTCCAGAATGATGAAGTTATTGTACTCACATTATCCATGGTTATCAGGATGACACTTGCCTTGTCAGTAAATGTCATTGAATTACCAGAAAATAAGAGTGACATCATTAGATATTTCTTGTTCAGAGCAATAAAATTATTGCACTCACATTATCAGTGGATGTCTGACTGTGAGCTAGAGGATAATGGCTTATAAACCCTCTGGTCAGTGAATACCATGGAGTTACCATTGAATGTCACAATGATATTCCTAGGGATTCCCTGTTCAGAGCAATGGAATTATTACACATGCACCACCAGTGCATGTCAGGCTGCAAGCCAGATGAAAGTGGCTTATAAACCCACAAAAAATCTGTCCATAATTATATGCCCTCATCATTGAGCTATCTTTCTGACAGTAGGGGATCAGACATGCAACATTATGACACCAGTCTGATCAGCAAAGGACAATGGTTGCTAAGTAATTATTTGTTTAAATCATGTTGGTATCTATTTGTAATATCTGGCTGGTAATGACAGCACCTCCCCATTTTCCTGATGCAGGGAAGTGAAACGTGAATAGTGGATTCGACGTGTCCAGGGAAGCGAGATGAATGATAGAGGGAGATGGACGTGACAGGACTCTGGGATGAAAGGACCATATGCAGAGGACTCAGGAGACACAGAGATGACCAG
This sequence comes from Scleroderma bovista, assembly GCA_037178675.1. Classification (NCBI taxonomy): domain Eukaryota; kingdom Fungi; phylum Basidiomycota; class Agaricomycetes; order Boletales; family Sclerodermataceae; genus Scleroderma; species Scleroderma bovista. Next base: position 40,248 of record JAYMGJ010000378.1, read on the forward strand.
GTATGAATTTTCAAGTCTAACAATAGACTTGAGATGACCAAAGTACATGTGCGATGCAGCACTGACAAGGAGAACGCACTGACCAAGAATGAGAGGGACTGGGGGAGCAGGCTGGGAAGATATGTACCAGACAGTACACAGGAGCTCAGGGAGAGGCTGTCCCAAGAGCAGGACATAGTTGAGGTCTGCTGCAATAGCGGAGAAACGTTCCAGAGAAAATGCGGACTCTGTAGTGAGTGATGAAGTGGGTGTCTGGATTGTGGGTGGAGTATCTCTGTGGGAAATAAACAGATTTATGTCGGAACTTGACAGGCAGATAGACCATGGTCTAGGCTCCATGATGGTATAGTCACATGATTGATAGCTTCAAAAATGGTGGAGCTATTCAAAATATCGGAATGCTGGCACTGGGTGCCTAAATTTGACATTTGGGCACTAAAAATGATTCTTCCTTTTCTCCTTTGTTTCTCTATTGTTTCTTCTGCTTCTTTGGTTGTTCTGGTATGGGAGTTGGACTGCAGTAGGTTGCATTCCTCTCTCATACTGAAATGATCATCAATCCTTGGATTCTTCTGCTTCTTGGCAGTTCTCGTGCAATAGATGACTGTCAGCGTTGGCATTCATCTCTTGCATCAGGATAGTCATTCTTGTGCAATAGATGGCTACAACGAGCTTGTATTCATTCTTCACATAAGGATAGTCTTGACTTTGTGTGATATGGATAGCAAGGGCTGTCTGTATCCCTCAAGTCAGGACAATCTTTCAACAGATCTTGGGTGCGTTCTTCACATTAATTTCATCGGCTAACTTTCTCCATGTCCACAGTACCAAACACATTTGGTGCGTGACAGCAGTCAGCTAAGCACTATCAACTGCTGTCAGCTTGGCTAACCATTATGGTTGGTTTGCTGATGTAAGCTACTCACCTGCAACCAGCTCTCAGTACTCAAAAGAGCAGCTGCAGCATTGCCAAAGACACCCAGCAAACTCAACACTTCAAACCAGAAACATGAGTATGAGAGGTGAGGTGGAATTTTGGCTTTCACCCTCTTAGCAAGATCAGGTACCTCCAAATTAAATAAGTAGGAGCTCTCTAGGTCACAGATATTGAAGCATATGTTGAAGTCGCACGTGCACCTGGCGTAAACCGTCAACGAAGTGCGCACAAGACTGCGACCCATATTAGTGTAGACTTAGTAATAGTCCTCTTTAGAGTAGATGTTACATGTCACACGTCACGTGTCACAGTCATGTGTCACACTATTTGTTGTATATAAACAGTGTTCATCGCTTATATAATATAACAGCTCTTAACCAGCTACCACTACCATCTCTGGTTGTACACTCCACCCAACATGTGAGTTGGAGTAGCAGTTCCTCTACATATATAGGTATTGCTTCAACAGGTTATGAGCCCTGTGAGCGCACTGTGTGCAGCAATGCACCAGGCAGCACTCCAGCTCCCTGAGCGTCGCTTTAACTAGCTTGATGCTGTGGACCATAGTGAGCTCCTAGCTGAGCCCCTGCACAGCCACAAGGTGAAGTCGGTCGACGACTTGCGCCAGACAGTGAGCTCCTAGTTGAGCACCTGTATTGCCCCAGGCGAAGTTCATCAATGACTTGCGCCAACCATGGCGAACATCGTTGACAACTTGCACTGACATGACCTAGTCATGAGTTAGCTGTTGACAGAAGTGCTTTCACTAGCACTCAGGTGTTTCTTCTTTTCTTGCTTGTCCGTTGTCGCATTCATCTGCTGACTCCGTTGACCCCCAACAGAATATCACCATGTCCAGTGCTCTCGACAAGATGGTTCCCCTTTTCACTGGCTCCAACTGGCAGCAGTGGCATACCGCCATGCAAGCCTACCTCTGGGCCCAGGGCCAATGGTATGTCTACTCAATGACGCAACCCGCTGACAGTCATGATGACCAAAAGGAATGGGACGACAACACCGAGAGAGCGCTCAGTAATATCACCTTGCGCCTTGCCCCCTCAATTCAAGTCGCCGTCTCTGAACTCGCGTCCGTCAAGGAAGTATGGGACTACCTAAAAAAGAATTTCGGTGCCCCTAGCATTGGCTCTGCCTATGCTGAGCTTAGCAAGCTCCTTGTGACTACTATCCCTGCTGGCTCCCATCCCGCTCCCACGATTACGAAGTTGCTTAGCCACTTCACCTACCTGAAGGACGCTGGCTTCAAGTTCCCTGCCCCCATGCAGGCAATGATTATCCTTTGCAAGCTCCCCCCCACCATGGATGTTGTAGCTCAGATACTCAGCCAAACATCGCCGGACGAGATCAAGAATCTGAAGCCTGATGGGATTGTCAAGGCCACCACGCTCTCTTTCGAGCAGAAAGGCACCTCTTCCTGCACCAGTGGTAAGGGCCCCCAGGCCAACAAGCTTAGCCCTGTGAAGCACAAGCCAGCTGATCCCAAGTTTGCCCAGCAGCAGCAGCAAGGCGGGTCCAACAGTGGTACGAGCGGAAATGCTCCTGCTCAAGGACAGGGAGGCCACACCCAATGCGGTGGCAAGAAGGCTCACGCCTGCCACGAGAACGCCCAACAGGCAGCCTTCGCCACTTACGTCCACTACAATGGACCAGAACCCACTGTCGACCCTTGTGCCTTGGCTCACACTCCCGGTGCTGCCCACTACGGCCCCCCTGCATTCAATAATACTATTTGGGCCTTCGATTTGGCATACCGTCTGGGGGTAGAGCCCTCCTGCCAGACCATCCGCACCCTCGACCAAGTCGTGTCAATGGCAAGTGCAAACCTGGACCAGCCCGAGGCTGGTCCCTCCTTGTTGAAGCGCCCTCGCCTTGAGGAGCGCATCATGATGTATGAGGAGGATGCCATCTCCCTTGGGGATGATGAACCCTTTGCCCACGAGCCTTTCGCCGACAATGAGTTCGACAAAATAGATGCGATGGTCCTCGACTGCTACAACACAATGTCGATGGCGATGGGCGCGGAGGCCAGCCTTTTCAGGCAAGTACCTTCTGCACATGTGCTGACCGACACTGACACGATCCCTTTACATGTGCGCTTTACGCCAGCACTGTATATAGCGAGTAGTAACTACAATTTGTCATGTCGTGTCCCCTCGAGAAATGCATATATTTGTTCCTGTTCGAATAATGCACGCTGTGCTGGCTGTAAGGGAAAAATGATTGACAATAGCGAACTATCTGGTGCCTTCTGGCCACTAGACTCTGGCGCATCATGCCACTTCACCGGTGACATAGGCGATTTCACCTCCTACAATGCGCTAAAGTGAGCGCACTACGCCAAAACCACAAATGGTGTAGCACTAATTGCTGGCATTGGCACGGTATTACTCTGGTGCCTAGACCACAATTCAGGGGATGAGAAAGTTATCACACTCACCCAAGTGCTCCATATGCCAGGCGCTACTGCACACCTTATTTCTATGGGCGAAATGCTCCAGCGTAACTACAAAGTCACTGGTGATAAGCAAGGCATTAACCTCATTCATAAAGCTGAACACCTATGGTTTGGGCCGGACCCAGAAGATGATCGCAATGTCATTTTTGAGATTAGATCTATCCCAATAATTAGATCTAACTATATCGCCTCTGTGAGCAAAGTCAATTATGACATTATGCACTGGAGATTCGGGCACCCCTCAAAGGAAGTACTCCGATGGGTGCAAAAGCATATGCAGCGCTTCCCAGAGATTCACTTTCCTACTGAGGACTGTGTTTGCCCTGGATGTGCTCTTGGAAAGATGCCCAATCAAGCTTTCCCTGAGAACGAAAGACGTGCTTCCAAGCCCTTTGAGCTGGTGCACTCTGATCTCAAATCCTTCCCGGTTACATCGTACCAGAAATTCAAATATGTTATCACCTTCTACAACAACTATACCTCTCACGCCTGGACTATGCCTCTTCACTCCAAAGCTGCAGTGATTATGGCTGCCAAAGATTTCCTCAAAATGGTGCACGTCCAGCATGATACACATGTCGTTGGATGGATGTCTGATGCCGGCGGAGAGTATAAATCCAATCTGTTTGATCGAGCACTCCTTGAGAAAGGAATTAAAATATATCAAAGTGCTCCAAGAACCCCCATGCAGAATGGCCATGCCGAGCATTTAGGGTGCACTCTCATGGATAAAGCTGAGTCTATGCGGCATCAAGCCTGCATCCCTGACTCCTGGTGGGAATTTGCATTCACTCACGCAACCCACATTTACAACCATACTCCGGTAGCTCACCTGCAATGGCACACCCCCCATGAAATGCTTAAGGGGGAGATGCCTAACATCGACCACCTCTGTGTATTTGGCTGTGGAGCCTTTGTCTACCTCCCAGCCTCAGCTAGAGCTCTTGTTTATGTGCTCCACCAATGCAGTGTTTACCGCTGCTCATGCCATCTTTGACGAGCATCACTTCTCTCCCTGCTGTAAAAACAGGCGCGAACCTCTCGAGAACCCTTTTGGAAGGGTAAATCCAAAACCTACCACCAATCAACCAGGGAATCCCCCTGATAATATCAACAGTGATGACGATGTGGAACACGACCATGGCTACCCACATCCCCAAGTGCAGGATGACGATCCAAAGCACGAGGAACCTGAGGCTCCTGAGGAAGAGCCTAATCAAATAAATCCTCCCTGTATGCCATCTCCAGTGCCTCCACCGGCACCAAGAACGCCTTCACCGGCGAGAAACCCACCACCTCCGGCACCGCAGCGCCCTGGCCGAGCTGAACACTGCCAGAATGTGCCACGACCCCCTGCAGTGAATATCCCTGCCCACCCCCAATGTGAACGTAGAGCGCCATTTTTTTTTTTTTTTAATCAAGGTTTAGGATTCTGAGGGCGGAGGCCCTATGTTAACCCATACTGACTAGGAAAGTACTGTAAGGTGAATCACTATACGTGAACCTTCAGACAGGGCCCGTTGAGCACGCAAGTGCATCAACATATTGTTTTGATAGATTTTGACATAGCAGGGCAAGACCCTGCCAGTCTCTGGGTTGAGCGCCTGGGGGGCCAGTTGGGCCTTGAAGGCATGGAAAATGGAGACGATCCAGTGGACCGCCTTGGGCCCATCCTTCGGACACGAGGTTGGGACGGTGGGGACTGCAAAGGTTTTGCCAGCATTGGGGCCGGCCTTCATGGTCCAGGACCAGAAGAAAGGGTGGGCATCAAAGTGATGGAGGACCGAGCAGGGGACTGCAGGAGGAGCAAAGCGGGCCTTGAAGATGCCTTTGGGGAAAGCGTGCCAACACTTTCCGATCTCAGAGAGATGGATCGTGCATGGCAAGGAGGGATGACACTGATGCTTGGGTGGAGGGGGCGGCTGTCCCAAAGGGGAAGGTGGTGGTTGAGGTACAAGAGGCATCCCGTAGAGCGCCATTGCGCCCCAGTAACATGTATGGTGAGCGGCAACATCCCATTGAGCAACTCCGGGATATTGAAAGTGCCTCTCAATGGCGAGAAACAGTGGGAGAGGCCCCTAGGCCCCCACAACCGGACACAGCAGACCATATCCCTGGTGGTTTCCCCGACACCTCTGCAATGCCCAGTGAGGAAGATGTGCAAAAGATGTGCGAGGAAGGGGGAGCAAACCTAGTCCATTTCCTGATGGGCAAAGCCCTCACAACCAGTGAGCCTCAATATGAGAGCATCCACAACTGGTCCTACAAGAACATTGCTCGCTTACCCCAAGCTGAGCAGAAACTCTGGCGACTTGCTTGCCAAGAAGAGCTCGACGTGCTGCGAAAGCGCAAAGTCTTTGAGCTAGTTGATCCCTGAGACCGGAAGGTCATAAAGAATTGATGGGTCTTTTATGCGAAGTCGGATGGCCGCAAGAAAGCCCGCTTAGTAGCGAAAGGCTTCTCCCAGGTCAAGGGATTAGATTTCGACCAGGTCTTCTCACCAGTCGTGTGCTTTGAAACAGTGTGCCTCATGCTTGCGCTTGCCACACTTGACAATTGGTATATCACTGGACTCGACGTTCAGAGCGCCTACTTGTATGGCAGCTCAACAAAGAGATCTACATGGAACAACCCAAAGGGTTTGCAGTTCCTGGGCAAGAGCGCAAAGTGCTCTGCCTCTGGCATGCCCTCTATGGCCTCAAACAGGCTGGCCTAGCTTGGTGGCGCACACTCGATGAGTCTCTCAAGGAGCTCGGGTTTGAGTGCCTTAAGTCTGAAGCAGGCATCTTCTTCTACAAGAAGAAAGGCACCAACATCATCATTGATATTATCTATGTTGACAACACTTTATTCTGCAGCCCTAACAAGGCTGTTGTTGATGCCATCAAAGCGCAATTCATGCGCAAATGGGAGTGCAGAGACCTTGGAGAACCTAAGGAGTTCCTCCGAATGCGAATCACTCGCAAGGGTCGTGCTATCCACTTGGATCAGTGCACGTACCTACAAAAGGTCATCGAACGCTGTGGCATGCTCAATGCAAAGTCTGCAAGCACCCCACTGCCAGCTGGCTACTATGCTGCCAAAAATACAGAGCCTGTTGATGCGGAACTCTGCTCCTGTTTCCAGACAGTTATTGGGTCCCTTCTGTACCTTATGTTAGGCACTAGGCCCGACATTGCCTTTGCAGTCACCCATCTCTCGCGCCATGCCGCGAATCCATCCCAGGACCACCTGAACAAAGCGCTGTATATCTGTCGCTATTTAATTGGGACACCTACATACTCCCTAGTATACAATGGTGGATCTGGTGCTGGCCTGATTGCATGCATGGACTCAGATTGGGGATCAGACCCTACCTCTTGCCTCTCGCAAACAGGTTTCTACCTGAAGCTTGCAGATGGCTTGATCAGTTGGACTTCTCATGCGCAGAAGACTATTGTGTACTCATCCACTGAGGCCAAATACATGGCTTTGAGCGATTGCACTCGCCAAGTTACCTGGATTCGGAGTTTACTTGGTGAGCTTGGCTATAAGCTGAAAGCTATCCCGATTTGTGGTGATAATCAGGGGTCCATATTCATGGCATCCAACCCTGTAATGGAGCCTCACTCCAAGCACATCGACATCCGCTACCACGGAATCCGTGAGTCAGTCACGAAAGGTAACATGGAACTATTCTTCATTGATGGTGCTGAGAATCCTGCTGATCTGCTCACCAAGAACTTACCACGCAAGAAATTCGTGAAGTTCAGAGCTCAACTAGGCTTACAGTTTCCCTCTGGCAGCATCTAGCACCTTATTCGCTGAAGTGCTCTACGTGCAGCACAGTGAGGGGGAGTGTTGAAGTCGCACATGCACCTGGCGTAAACCGTCAATGAAGTGCGCACAAGACTGCGACCCATATTAGTGTAGACTTAGTAATAGTCCTCTTTAGAGTAGATGTTACATGTCACACATCATGCATCACAGTCACATGTCACATTATTTGTTGTATATAAACAGTGTTCATCGCTTATATAATATAACAGCTCTTAACCAGCTACTGCTACCATCTCTGGTTGTGCACTCCACCCAACAGGTGAGTTGGAGTAGCAGTTCCTCTATGTATATAGGTATTGCTTCAACAGCATAGACCCCCATAAAGGACACAAAGCAATGCAATAGCCATGTCCATTTGAATGTCAGACTCCCCAATAAAATAGTCCCCACTCCAAGATTGATTAGTCAAGGAAGTCGTAAAACAAGGTATGAAGGGGATGGACAGGCATGATGCAGTCAGTGACACCACTTAACAATGGACCCTAAACACATAGAATAAAATTATTGTCCTTGTGGGAGAAATGTCAACACATTGCATCCAGTCCATTGATCAGTGGAAGTGGCTCCAGTGTATACAGAACTTGCCACATCATGGAGCAGAAATGTACCAGAGCAGTTGGCCTCTTGCTTACAACACTCTCCAGAGTTGTGTGGTACATGTTGTCCACAAGAGACTTCCCCTCTCTTGATACATGTACTGTCGCATTGCTGCAGCACTCCTTGACCAACTCGCCAGTGGTATCCTGTCTGATGTACTCGCTGGTCAAATAGGTCATCAGCTTTCTGAGCAATTTGGCTGACTTCTCTCTCTCCGAGGTCCTCAAGATCTTTTGAGTTGGACAGAAATGAACAGACAGATATCACATTTGGTAAATGCAGCAGGCACATCATCCAAAGACACGGCTTTGACATGAGGAGCAATGTTCAACATAGCCTGGATGTCAGGCAATGACCGGGGCGTCATGACGAGGCGGAAGTTGGAAAGGAGTTTGGCCGTTCGTGGGGATCCTAACACCAACAATATGTGACTCCGCAATGACTCGGGTCCACTCTTGTCCAATGCATCAATGACCACAACTATACTTCCTGTTTCCCCAGTCGACACCTGAGACAATGGTGCCAGGGCAAACTTTTCCCACTGTTGAATGATATCAGGAGTAGCCATGAGAGAGCTGTTGTTTGTAAATACGCTAGCCAATGCGCGTCGAAATGCAAGGTCATGGTCCGCAAGATCACAGGAAATGGTTGTGAACATTTTTTCTTCATGACATTCCGCCTGTCTGTCACGTGCAAAGCAAAAGCACGACCCTAGTCCTCCCACGCTCTTGAACCACAGAGTGATCATGTGGGTGATGGTGGATTTTCCTCTCCCCGCCTGGTTGTGAAGCCAGAAGGTGCATTGATGTCCAGGTCGTGGATTCAGTTGACAATCTCCTGTAGAATTTCCACTCTCGTGCCATCCAGACATTTCTTTGTCATATTGAGTCCAGCTCCACTTGCATACGCCATACCATCTAAGTTCAAGTCCTCGAGGATGCGGTAGAAATTAATGACGTCGATGTGCGTGTCGAAAGCTGCACGATCGCGGTATTGTTGCATCAATGCATCCAGAGCTTTGTTATAATCATCGGACGCGATGTGCTTTCCCACTTGTTTCCCTGCAGTGGAGTCTGATTAGAGCGTTGTCAAGGAGGGGGGTTGGCATACAGAAGCTTTTGGTTTCAGAATAGTTCTTGATGAACTGAGCACAATTGCTGATCACTTGGGTGATACCTGCGAGGGTGTTTTTCATCATATCAAGGTTGGATAGGGTATTTTCTTCAAGAAGGAACTCATAGACATTTTGTACTTTCAGAAGCAAGTCGGAAATCGATTAATCTAGGTTCACTTGCATAATGATCACCTAACGAGAATGGTGTGAGATGTGTGCCGTTGGTGACCAGAAAACGTACCTGGGCTGCACTGGTTAGTATTCCCAAGGTCATCTGAGCGTAAGGGTGGATCTGCATACAAACTTATCAGCCCGATCATTGCGCAGAGTAAAGTAAGAAATCATACACTGGCAATAGTACTGACTACAGTGGTGAACTTCTTGAGTGGTAGGAGGTATGTCAAACTGATGGTGTCTATCTGAGAGACAGCAGTGTTGATCCCACCAACAACCCCGATAGCGTGTTGTGCAACAGAGGGCACAAGGCCTGCTGAGTCAAGTTCTTTTGGGGCTACATCAATCTTGGCACAACGAGGGACATCAACCATTAGACTATAAACGCAACAATATCTGCAACAATGTAAATATGACCAAATTTAAGCATTCAGTGATATTTACGTTGACGATGATACTATCCATGGCCTGATGGTGTAATGGTTGATGTCCCTTTTCTTTTTACCTAAGGTGTCAGTTCGAGCCCCCCCATGCACACTCTTTTTTTGGCTCCATCTTGGCTCCTCATTTGCTCCAGTTCAATGGTACACACTCATGTATTTTCCCTTTGTATTTAGCACTTTTTTGTACACAACTTATTAGCATTATTTGGTAGTCAATCCTACTCGAAAGTTTTCGTACTGAATATTTGCACTCTGACCAAACCTTCGACATTAGATAATACGCTATGCCTCGATATGGCAAGTCACGTGAGACTGCGACTGCGACTGCGACTGCGACTGCGACTACTCTGAGCCTCCCTATTAAATGACTATTTAGTACTGAGCAGTAGGTTAGTGTAGTGAAAGTGCCAACTTGAACCACGATGTCCACGCTCACTGACTCTCAAACCCTCTTTGCCTTCAAAGCTGGCCGATCCATCCGTCGCGCCAACACGCACTTCGTCGACGCACAGCCAACCAAATGTGCACTCGTTCTCAGCAGCGACGAAGGCTTGCTACGGCTCTCGTGGAAAGAACGACCCTCTGGAAACATACACGACGATCTTATTTTATTCCCGGGAGATGCGAAACTTGAGAAGGTTTCGCAGGATCAAAGTGGGAGGACGTATGTTCTCAAGTTTGAGAGTTCGGACCATAAGCATTTTGTGCGTCCCCTTCCATCGTTTTGTTTGTCTGTACACTAGGCTCGTCACTGATAGCCATGTATCCATGTAGTTCTGGATGCAGGTAAAGCCCATCATTCCGTACATATTCCATACGCTGATGTTACACCTCAGGACGCATCAAGTGCCCAAGATGATGAGCTCGTAACGAGTCTAAACCATCTTCTTGTAGACCCGAATGACATCTCCGGGATCCCAACTCAAACCCCAGCCCCAATACCAGGTCTTGCGCCTTCCACGTCCCAGACCACCAATGACGCTTCGTCGTCGTCGACGTACGTGCCCCGTCTCATGCCTGACGTCTTTTGTGCGTTGCATCATCCTAACCTGACACCCCTTTGCAGCGCCCGTGCTGCAAATGCCGCCGCGCCCCCAGCAGGAACCGCCACTGCTGAGCAGCTCGCGCGCCTCCGTGCACTCGTCACTTCTATGGGTGCCAACACTGGTGCCACACGGGCATCCGCCCCTGCGTTGGCCTCCTCAGCTGCCGCTGCGACTGCATCTGACCCTGGTGAGTCTGCTCCTGGCCCTTCTCCCATCTTACATCTGATGTGCACAGATGACGAGCTCGCCCTCTCGGATATCCTCACGCCCGACAACCTGATTCCACTATTTACATCCCACCCCACACTCCTCCCCGCTCTCTTCCCGCACCTTCCACCTGATCTTCTCCCGTCACCCATATCAACCACGCCGACACCGCAGCAAACTGCCCAGCTTACGGAGACTCTCCAGCGAACCATACACTCTCCTCCGTTCCGTGCAGCAGTGGCTCAGCTCGATCGGGCTCTGCAGACTGGTCAGCTTGGAGGATTTGTGCGTAGTCTTGGTCTACCTCCAAGTGCAGGGACTAGTGTGGGTGCATTTTTGAGGGCAATTGTAGAGCAGGCGAGAAGGGGCGGCGATGATGGTAGTGATACAATGGATGAGGATTGATCAAAGCGAGTAACGTGAAAACTATGTATAAAATCTTAGTCCATGTACATAGGGGGTTAAAACTCCTGACATGGCGTAAATCAATGACTGCGTTCTGTCAGCCATCGAAAAATGATATCCCTGCAGAGATTCAGGAATGGTTGAAGCCATTTCAGCAGCGCCACTTACAAGTTGTGCCGACTCTTCATGGAGCACTGCGATCCGTGAGCGAAACACGGACAGGCGAAGAAGAGGTCATACCGAATAACACCAAAATAGCGTAGTATGAGTGTCGGCAATGATAATGCGCAGAAACACATACCGAAACAGGGCGGCCTTGAATCTTGTCTAGTTCGCTGGTACACCATAAATACCACGTCACCAAGAAACGGGAGGAATCAAGAGCGAACTCACAGATCATGTATGAAATCCTTTACAGATGCATGATCCGAGATATCGTTTTTGTTTCCGAGCTAGTGCGTATTGCAAGGGTCAGAAATGCTTCCAGAGGACATGCAGAAGGGGAGGCGCACAACAAGTAGCGGGACACCTGCTAGACCAGGCTGAGCGAGAAGCTGGTGAAGCTCGAATCTTGCCGTATCGAACTTGCCACGCTATATGCGGTCAGTTATTTCGATACGACCAAAACAGGGGAACATTACTGTAATGAAACAGACATACATCTGCAGAATCCACGACAAATCTTCACTTGTGTGTCAGCGCTGCATACCTCACTGGACGAGCGAAGAGACGAGAGAAGAAATGACACACACATGACCGCGTCCATGCCGTGACAGTACCGCTCCCACATTGAACGGAACTTTGGCTGGCCAGCCACATCCCATATTTTGAGTGTCACTGCGCCCTTGCGTACTTTACGAAAGTTGAACGCGACAGTTGGCACGACATCCTCGGACCACTACATGTGGGCGAGTGTTAGTGTTAAGTCTGCGGGGGATTAGGATAACGCTGGAGACTTGCTTGCCCGGAGCCTATGACGTTCACGAAGGACGTCTTCCCGGATGCCTGTATGCGCGTGATTCAAGACGTAACGGACGTTGCGATGATGCATGGGTGGGTAAATGGTTCAAGAACTTGGAGACCGACAACGGCAAGTTCGGCGGCTTTGGCGAAAAAAGATGCTGGGCTGTATGAACACGGATATAGCGATGAGCCGGGATTTCTTACCTGCGGAACCATACGAGGATAGAGGAGAAGGAAGACAGAGACATGATTCCAGTGTCGAATATCGAACCCTGCGCAGTGGTGTGGGCAGTGGCGGATTCATGGAGCCTTGAATCCATGGTGTTACTTTCACGTCTGGTCATTGTCCATGTATTATCTAGGCAACAGCCCTCTAGTGGCTCTCCTCCGATTTCGTCATATCGGCCCGGCCCGGGCCCAGCAGCAGCTCCTTATTGGGACGGAGAGTCCAGGGGCGTTATCCCCAGATTGGAAATCTTATCTCGCCGGTGTGAATGCTAATAGTAACGCCGACTGGTATGGCTCACCGTCATTTTTTGCACAGTCCTATGTGGCAGCGTATCAGGACGAGCTGAAGCGAAAGCCGTTTTCATATTGAAGTATGTATACTTCTTCATCCTGCGCTACCATTTTGATTATCATTTCTGACTTTAGCGAAACCTTGTCGATTTTTTGCGGTGACGGGGAAGTGTTTCAGTGAGGATAAATGCACATTGTAAGTTTAGCTTGGGTTATGTACTAATCTTACGATCGTGAGTCTCTTTTTTCGTTTTCTTGTCGTTGATTGAGCACGCCAATAGTAGTATACATGAAGGAAGAACAACCGAACTCGCATACTATTCCCGATGGCAACAACGCTAACGCCCATATCCTTGATAAGTCGAAACACGGTGATAACAAAACGGAAAACGTCTATCCCATAATATGCAGGGTCATTGGCGGTGGAGTCATGATGAGTGGCGAGAGTGAGTCGTCTCCCGTGCCAAGGAGCCAGTTTTTTTATCGGTCTTCTAGCTTCTACCACTATCAGGAAAGATATGCGATGCATTTGTAGCTGGCCACTGCAAATACGGCGATGACTGTAAATTCGCTAAATGGATCACAAGCCCTGGCGCCACTTACTCCAGTACAGACCAGAAACGCCTAATACGACACCGTCGCTCGCAGAGAACGGATATCTGAAACTGACGGCTGCGGCTGCGGTGCCAGCAGATACTAGAGACGGAGTAGTGCGTTTATCAGGCGCAGGTGAAGGGTTTAGCAGTAGGAGTGGGAGTGCGCAAGAGCAGGTGCAGACTCCCCCCGATCGAATCATTTCACGGCCAAAGGTCACACGAGCCCGTCCTACTATACCGCCAGAGCCACCGTCCACTGAACAGCCACTTGATATTGGGTCGAGGGAGAAGAGAACAACGTTGTATGTGCCTCCCGGGGATGGAATAGAGGATGCGCGCTGCTCCAAGGGTGGTGGTGATGAGACTGGTGGGCTGAGGCACCCCACCCCGACGTGTCTTCCCCATCGACGGACAAGATCGATGGTTGGATTGGTTTCGCCGTTGTCTACTATCGTGCCTGCTACTACGCCCACCAATGTGAGTTTTGTGCACACTGCGAGGGCGAGGGCTGAAGCGCTGACCTATGCATTTGTACCCAGTTTTCTGCCGAATTCTGAGATTTTGAGACTCATCCGCGGCGTATTATGGCTGGCCTAGTTGGTTATTCTTTCTCTCTACATTGCATCCCATTCTATGGCATATTGACTGTATACTATGCTAGCCCATTTGATTTATTCACATAACGTTCTCAGAGATTCAACATTCAGTGGTTCACGATGATTGATCCACAACAATTTTTCCCCCTTTTCATCTGTTGTCCGGCGCTTCTTGCTTACAGATATCTGTCGAAAGATGAAGTCCTGACGTTATCGGAGTCCCTCGTAAGTAACAGTGATCGACTGTTCGACCTGACCGTGTCTGAGACTGTTCCCAGTTCATCTTTCGCTACGAGTCGGCGACACCTACCCCGGTTCGGTAAGTAGATTCATGAGCAACATGTTCGAATACGGGGATGCCCTCCTTCCACAAGAAACCGACCCTGATACTAGTGAAAGCCTTGTCCCAGCCCAGATCGGCAGTAATCAACCTTACCTGAACCTGGCCACGTACGTATTTTGTATGCGTCCTCCGAATGACCCTTTAATGACACTGGGCAGGTTCCGCATGGTCGTTCTTGCGGATGATATTCTCAAGTCTTTCTTTGAGACGGATTTGGCAGCGTCCTTTAGACTGGAGGCTGTACCAGAACTAGAACTTCCGACACACAACAACGGGTTCTTAGTTGACCTCTGGTCGAACATTGCCATGGCCGACAGCACTTGAAGAAAATGTTCCACAAGTTTAACAACGAGCTGGGAAAGACGATTGGCAAACACAAGGTCTGTGTAGGGTCCCATTCTTGTTATGGAGTCACTGACCTGCCGTTTGGTGGTACTGTATATAGGTCGTCTACCGCCCTACTATCGGTCAATATATGAGGCCCGTGGAACCCCAAACGCGAGAGTCTCTTCTCTCACCGATACTAAGCAAATCGAGCCTTCCGTCTGGCGAGACAGCGACACTCTCTTGAGACATTGCCCTGTCGTTGTGTTCCATATCCGTCTGCACACAGTTATCGCGGGTTCTAAGGCAGGGATGGATAAAGCCTACATGGACGCACATTAGCCATCAAGGGAGCACGACACGATCAGGGATGCGTCACGATTGAAGTGTACGTCAGTGACATAGTCGAGATGGGCGCATTGAGTGTTTTAATGAACAATCAGTATTCTCGCTCCAAGAGACCACATGACAATGCACCTCTCGCGATGTTGCATATACGCACGTCGCCTTCGCATCCACCGGAGACTAATAGGGTCGACGCAGTGTTGTAGTTGACACAGAACACAAAGCTTGTGTGACCCCGTAGATATTTTGTTGTCGAGCCCTGAGGGACCCACCCATCATTTCCATGAGCGATACACGGGTAGGAGAGACACGTACAATTTCGACGCTCCATATTCGCATACTCGTATCGTCCGATGCAGAAGCAAAGTATGTCCCATCGCTCAACCATGAGATGTCCGAGAGACCCTTCGTATGCCTACTGAGGTTGCGGATTGGTTCGCCTGTGAAAGGCGACCATACTTTGATGATATGTCACGAAACATATCACAAGACGTGAGCAACTCCATGCATACAAGAAACCCAAGCATACATACGCAAAGAGCAGACGCACCACAAGAAGCGAGGAGGCTCCCGTCAGGACTAAAATTGCCTGCAGATACAGACTGGGTATGTCCCCTGAATGTATGTCGCAATCTGTAATTCGGACGGGTGGAGGTGCGGGTATTTGTGGGTCATCTTCGGTCGTCTGAGACGCATTATCGTTGTTGATTCGTCCATTCCGTTGAAGGCGTGGTGCTGACTAAACAAGATCGAGCGTGGATGCTCGAGTCATGGTGCACAGCCGCTGCATGCTGTAGAAGCGTGCCGCACCTCAGTCCACACTTATCATCGTCTCTCTCATTCGCCCTAAGGGAATACCACTGAAATTATGCCAGAACGTAGCAAAAAGAACCACTTTTCCAAACTTCTTCGCAGAAAAGATCGGAATCTTGCTGCCGAGGTGCTTTGGGATTCGCTCCTTAACCGTCTCTTCAAACTAACCGAAGGGACAGCAGGGATCGTCTGGGGACAACCCTCCTACAAGCCAGCCAAAGAGCGGACTTTTGGATACCTTGCTTCATGGACGCGGGGTACGTGTATGCACTGCAGTTGTAGTTGTATTAGGTGCCCATACTGAAATGCTCTACGACACAGTTATTCGGCCTTTCTCCCAGCCCCTCAAGGAGCACTCTCACCGCGCAAAGCCCCAGTACAATCAATTTGGTAAGTGCAGCGGTCCATCAAGTTGGTGTGGAACTATCAACCGCGTAGGTTGCGCAATCCCGTCCGCAGGCAACAGTCCCTGTCCCCGACACATCCGCAGTACACATTCCGCTCATGCAGACTCAAGGTGTATGTTATCTTGCATTGTGCTCTGATTTCTGTGGTGACACAAAACCAAGGCTGTTGATGCCAACCTCGCAACCGAACATGGTACTGCAACCAACCCTGGTGCTACTCCTGTGCAGTGTGATCCCATCTCAGCAGTTGGGGTATCGACAGATATGCTTCCTTCGGGAGTTCAAAATGTGGGTCAACATGCATGTCATCGAGCATTAAGCACTGATTCTATTTGATCCTCATCGCAGGATGACCTGAACGATATCGTCACAAATACCGCCGGGAACCTGGCTTCATCTCCTGTACAGCAAGTTTCTGAAGTGCAGGATTCTATACCGGATCCTTTCCAGGTGAGTGGTAGAAAAGATCGGGTCCAGGTTCACTGCAGTCTCATCCGGCCCTCAGGTTCTTCCTACTGCTGATGATGATGCGAAGGACCTAGTCACCAGCCTCGAAGCTGCACGAGAAGGCGTGTTGCAGATGAATAATATGCCGAGCAGCATGGCCAAGGCGTCCGCTGCTGTGAATACATGCCAATCCGCTGTGGATCAGCTCGATACTGTGAATTCATGTCTTCAACCCATTAAAGTCTTCATCTCCGTTGTTCAGACAATTTCTAGTGTGCGTCCTCTTTCCTATGGCGCACTCGTCACTAAATCACGCTTAGATTCACCCATATGCGAAACTAGCTTTATGCGCACTATCATGGGCCGCTCAGG
>JAYMGJ010000379.1:0-54865 GCA_037178675.1 Scleroderma bovista
CGAGACCACGGCGAAATGGCTCCCGCATGGCTGTACCCTTACGCAGTTATGGAAATGAAGATGAAGATGAGTGATAGTATCACTTACTTGCCGATTTGTCACGCGGAAGCCCCGCCTATTGTAGTATCTTTTGAGGGCGGCAGCGAGTGCGTTGATCGCATCGCACGAGCACTCGAAAAGCGCGGTATAGAGTGAAAGGAGCTCCACAGATACAGCCATCCGCGGCTGACTTGGCGCAGTAGGAAATAGTCCGTGAGAGACGAGGGTTTGCGGGAGGGTGGAGCAGCGACAGCTAATGACATCCAACGAGACCAACCCTAGAGTGGCTCATCAGAGTTGAGAAACGGCAGTAGGTCGTAGTGACTTACGGTCGAGAAACAAACATAGTATAGTAGTTGGTTTTCGATCTTGACAACCAGCTGAACACACAGCAAGGGGTGATCTGAGGGCGACCAGCGGCTGGCCAAGCGTTGCTGTTGTGTAGTTGAGAAAAGGGTCGACAATAGTGAGAATCATGGCCTTCCAGCTATCGCACATAGATGTAGACCGAGCAGTAGGGAAAGAGGTGCGAACACGTTGCGTGGTGGGACCGCATGGCACACCCTCGTCATCAAATGTGGGTAGTGTATCTTCTGGTCCCATTGGGGCACCCTCCGACAGTTCTGCTGACTCGGGAATCGGAGAAACAGCTTGAGGAGTACTACTTGGCGGCGGATCAGGTCCAGAGGGCTGAGCCGCAAGTAAGTCGTGCAATTCATCGAGAAGTTTCTGCCGTTTGAAGGCATGTCCTGGAACAGGTGCACTTGTCCTGGATTTCATGCGATCCTGTTGTTTGCGGGGGCTAGAGAAATGCCGGCCCATCCCCTTAGTGGTTATGGGCTGAGATGAGCGAGAAATCTGACGAGCCGACATCGCATACCAGCTAGTAGTGGTGGGGAAGAAAAAGTGTGATCCGTGCGAAAGGACATCCCGGGTACGAACGCAGCTGGTGAGCCTCCTGAAAACTGAACGAGCCTCGGGTGAGGGACTGCAGAGCGCTGGGGGGAGGGCTGAGGAGGCATGCAGGAGAAACAAGGAGGGTTTGCCGAAGCGCAGGCCGATAAAATGACTATTCAAGGTCAGCCGGGTAGTTCCAGTGCGGATGGTTGGTCTCTCAGATGGGTTTCCCATAACATAAAAACCCCGTCTCAAAGACCTCTATTGGTACCGAGAACTGGTGCCTTAGGTGAGGAAATGTTGATAGTTCAATATGCTGATATAATCGTTACACAAATACACGCACACACATACTTGAAAATTTGAAGTCTCTCATTCTCATTCTCTTCATCCGTCGACCACCACCCGACAGTCACCACCACCACCGTCAACGCGACCACCACCACCCACCACCGTCAACGACGACGTGGCCACCACCCACCAACGTCGACCACCACCACCACCGTCAACGCGACCACCACCACCCCACCACCGTCGACGACGACGCGACCACCACCACCAACAGCGTCGACAACGACAACGTGGCCACCACCACCAACGTCGACGACGCGACCGCGACCACCACCAGCCTCGTCGACGACGACCCCACCAGCAGCGTCAACGACGCGACGACCACCACCAATGGCCACAACGACGCCACGGACACCACCACCAACGTCGACGAGGCCACCACCAACGACAACCACCACCCCACCAGCAGCGTCGACGATGACACGACCACCCCACCAGCAGCATCGACCACGCGACGACGACGACCCACCCCACCACCAGCGACGACGACGATAACAATGACCACCTCGCCGCGGTCGCCGCCACTACCCCCATCACCTGCGTCGACATTGCGGCCATCGACGACGATGACAACCACCTCGGTATATATAATACTTAGTCTTTGTTCTGTAGTTTATTGAATTAATATAAATTGGTTAACATTAACATTGAATGAATTGAGTGCTTGAAAAGTTTCAAGTACAGGCAGTAAAGGTAATATGGATGCTGTTGATAGTACTACTGGGACAGTCTGGACAGTGCTAGCCAGTTAGGTACCTTGCTAGGAGTAGCTGGGGCTCTGGGGTAACTGGCCAGTACTGTCCAGTGCTGTCCAGGGGAGGGTTGGTTTGCTGATGCAACCTGCTTTCTCAACAGACTCATTCTCAGGCACAAATACACTGATACTATCGACACTAATTGCCTTCCATCGATCTGGACGCCTGGGCAATTCAACTTCAGAATGCACTCTGTGTTCTCAACTTTGAGAGTGCATCGTGAGTTGTGCCCAAATAGGCAATATAGGAAATGAGCTCTCTGCACGAAATGTAGCCTAGTTGATTAGTCTTGCAACCCTCCGTTCTGGGGGTGACTGCCCAATATGGGCAGAATGAGCACATCAGCAGCTCATATGTCACCCAGAACGTCTGGTGACTTTTGGTGTGACTAGAGAGGATCGAGTCACAAGCGTGACAATCAGCCTTCAAATCTTACCCTCTGATCGCGCGCGACATGATGGATTCCAGTGACGAATTTGATAGTGATACATCCCTCGACTTCGAGCCACCCCCGCAGCCATCAGCTCCGCATCTACCATCCATGCCACCGCCTCGAAACCCTCCCATCCAGATAGCCATGACGCAGTATCTGCGTGAAAGGCAGCATGAGTACACTGACAGTATTGCGGTGCACGTCAGGTCAGTTCTGGCTGAGATGGATAAAGTCGGACTGAACTTGCCTTTATTCCTTGACTATCTGAGCTGGGGGGATCCAGGGTGTATCATGGATCCGACGATCCGATCCTAGCGCACCGGATTGATGGTGAGCAAAGAACTCCCTCACATCCTTGAGAGGTGGTTGTCCCCCACACGTGTTCAAGAGTCGCACGATGTCCGAGCAATGGGAGGTAGAAAGCACATTGAAGACTTCGTGTTACAGCAAACACAAGATATTTGTGCACGCGAACTTGCCTCACTTTGGCCGTCATCGCAAGTGCTCATGCGCGATGTGCACCTAAGTGAGGGAAGAGGTCAGAACAACCAACAACCAACACCAAATGACAGCAAAATGCGAGTGGTGGTCTTCCTTTGCGTTTCTGGTATTTAATCTCCTCAGGGGGATGTGCTGCACACCTTCAGGCGGGATGCAGGAGGGAAGGGAAGGGCTTCTGATGGGGATGGGATGCGACTGGGGATGGTATTGACTCCTCTTCAGCCTACCACAGTGGTTAGGAAGAGTCCTGGGATTGAAGAGTGATGATAGATTGATGATAGGGGTGATACAGCAGTGATGGAGCAGAGGGGAAGCAAGGGGACAGGGTTCCTGCTTCAAAAATGCGATGAACAGTGATGGGATGGAGTGGACAGTGATGCTAGACTGCGCTTGAGCCTAGAGAAATGATCAGATACAAGATATATCTGATAAACAACAATATAGGAGCTTTAGGCCAGCACTGGGTGACCTACAAGTCCAAAGACAGAGATAGAGCTTATAGACAGTGAGGGAGAGTGAATGTGGTCGCTTTATTGAGGGGGAAGCAGACACTTCCTTGCAGCCTTTGGCTGCTGGTTTATATACAGGAGGGGCTGTGGCCCTGTAAGCACAAATGACTAAGTGCTTGGTAAGAGATTGGTAAGAAATTGGTAAGCGATTGATAAGCAGTGTAATCAGGCTGAGTCATTGATGGGGAGAGCCTGAACAAGCTGCTGAGCCAAGGGAAAGAGCAAAAACATAGGTAAAAAGGGGTGTATAACCAAGAATATGGAAAGATCATTGCATGGGGCCCAAAAGAGAGGGGGGGAAAGCATGGGATGAGTAGATTGAAGCTAAATGAGCATATGCGATGACATAATGCATATGAATCATAGGGACATGAGTCATGAATTGATAAGCAGCATGATAAGCATGATTTGAAGGATGATTGGTAAGTGATTGGTAAGGGGAGTAATGGGGATTAGTAATGCCAAGAGGGGATGAATAATGCGCAGCAGAGTGAGTCAGAGTGAGCCAGAGTGACTCTGTGTGACTCAGACAGAAGGGAAGCACAACCTGTGATTGATTGAACTTTAGATCTGGAGATGAGCTTCTGAAGCAGTGCCACTGATGGGAGTGGCTGGGGGATAATAAAAGAATTGATCCAACCAGAAGAGCAGTGTCAGGGGGCCTGGAATGACAAGTAGAGTCACAGCTGGTCACAGAGTGTCACAAATCCCTTGGATTGAGCTTCTGTAGAGCAAAAACGCGAAATTTGGTGCTCCCAAAGTGCAGTCTTCCCTTGAGCAGTAAGGGGAAGGTTCTGTACTCTATTAGGGCTCCTAAGAAGGGTTCTAGAGCACTGTTTCATTCGTGTTTGTTGCGGGATAGCAGGGAAGAGAATCGCAAGTAGCGGATTCGACGTGTCCAGGGAAGTGAGATGAATGATAGAGGGAGATGGATGTGACAGGACTCTGGGATGAAAGGACCATATGCAGAGGACTCAGGAGACACAGAGACGACCAGGTATGAATTTTCAAGTCTAACGATAGACTTGAGACGACCAAAGTATGTGCGCGACGCAGGACTGACGAGGAGAACGCGCTGACCGAGAACGAGAGGGACTGAGGGAGCAGGCTGGGAAGATATGTACCAGACAGTACACAGGAGCTCAGGGAGAGGCTGTCCCAAGAGCAGGACATAGTTGAGGTCTGCTGCAATAGCAGAGAAACGTTCCAGAGAAAATGCGGACTCCATAGTGAGTGATGAAGTGGGTGTCTGGATTGCGGGTGGAATATCTCTGTGGGAAATGAACAGATTTACGTCGGAACTTGACAGGCAGATAGACCACGGTCTAGGCTCCATGATGGTATAATCACATGATTGATAGCTTCAAAAATGGCAGAGCTATTCAAAATATCGGAATTGCACAAAACTCATGCGGATCATTCGGCAGGATTCAAGTGGAGTTCAACATACGATGCCAGGGTGTTCAACCCAGCCACTGGATCAGTTCTTACTGGTCAATTTCTTTATGCACTCAAGGACGGCGGGAGTACTCCGATGTCTCAATGTACTGGTCCACTGGCTCAGTCGAGTGACCATCAAGGTGATATCTAGCAGCCTTCCTAGCTGACCAGAATATCAGTCCCTCAATGCCATCGAGTCTATGCCATCCTCCAAGTTCACTCAGAAGCCTCAAACTCCTTCTTGGGATAACCGTTCTGCATTCCGGCTGTCACCATACTCAAAGGCCCCCACCTCAACTATCTCCACTTCTACTTCATCATCGTCTGCTCTCACCAGTGGTGGTAACCGTCGTCGTGCCATGAGCCCAGAGACCCCTCAGACCAGCTTCAAAGGTAAAGGCACGCTCACTCAAATCAAAGCTGGTCTTGAAGAACGTTTAGATGGATTAAATGAAAGTTCCATTGAACAGCGATACAAATTGGCCATGCTCAAGAACGAACGTAAGTCCTTAAGGGCTCAGGCCTACATGCGTGACAAAGAGATCGCCCACCTGGAGGCTGAGAATGCCAAGGACCGTGCAGAAGCAGAAAAGATCCACTCCCGTGAGTTGGAGAAGAAAAAGATGGATATAGAGTTCCTCAGGGAGGAAAGTGAGGTCCTTCGTCTCAAGGTGGAGTTGGCGAAACTCCAGAGCGGTGGTGGTACCCCATCTGCATGAATTCTGCTCAAGTTTATCTGCCACTGTGGATCAATTGCGAAGCTCTATGTAGGTGCACATTTAACTTCTCGTCATTCAGGACTATCATATCGTGTTCTGTTCCCCCATTCCCCCATTCCCCCATTCTTCCCCTTGCCTTTCACCCTTCCATTTGTTGTTAGAAAAACACCGTACTCTGCTTTGTTTCAATACATGTTGTATGTCAATTGGCATGTGTTTCCTTGACCGATCTTAAGTGTGTGCGAGAATTACATGCTGGATACACACTCCATGACTCTCACCTGCTGCAGAACACAGGACACTGGGCTTTAGACTCGGATCCCACGCTGTTTGAGGAGTTTCTCCATCAACGACACCCGAAATCGCTGACCTGAAGTTGTTCCCTGCTCCTCCCCAATCCGGTCACCCCCATCTTCCTCCCACCCTTCGGCCTCTTCTATTGCCCAATCCATCGTTCCACCACCAAATTCGTCCCGTCGATTGGCTTCAAAATGCACGATCATGTTGTGCAAAATCATGCAGCAGATAATCCAGTAGATGGGAATATGTAAATCCCTGTCCTTGGTCACCTTAAGCCGAAGTTCACGCAATGACTGAAAGCGTCCTTTCAGTGCGGCAAATGCGTGTTCAACTCTAACACAGATCTTTTTATTGTTGGGGCCTAGTACATGTAGAAAAAATGGTGCGTACTTTGGATAAATAACGGTTGTAGAGGTGCTGCCTACGTGACAGGTTTCCTCTGCGTGGCTTCTTGAAAGGGACCGCACACCAAGTTTCACTAGGATATGCTGAATCTGCCCAAATCCAATGCCGTGGAGGAATCAAAGTCGGATCCTGTGACATCCGTGTCCCTTGGAAAGCATATGCATCGTGCACGCTGCCTGGTTGGCCCAAGGCATAGTCAACTATCATCAGATTGTGAGGCATGATGGTTGTCTTTGGTTGCAAGGTGAGTTTTGATACGCTAATTAAGTCGTCCACACATACCTGACAATTCAACGAAAACCGTGATTTTCGATCATAGAAGGCATCTGCAAACATCCCTGGCCTTGCATACAAGTTGATCGCAGATCCATCGGCTGCAAACACTCCATTTCTCCATGCACGACAGCCCGAGACTCGGTGAACATCCGTGCTTCGCGCATGTCCTCAGACTGGACATCAGGAATATAAATGAATTGATCGTGTTGATCTAGAACGGCAGCCATGACATGGTGCATGCAATTGATTACCGTTCCAGCACTAACTCCTGCCCATTGTGCAACATCCTCCGGGGTACAAGCATTCCCATAATGACCTGCGCGGAAAAGGAACACTGCGAGCTGAATTGCAACAGGTAATTGTCTGTTGTTTGATTGATTTTGGAAAACTGGGTGGTCGCTGATTTGACCTAGGATGTCATCGAATATGTGTGGATCAACACGCAATTTCTGACGGAATTGATCTGGACGGTGCTCGGCACAATGCTCCAGGATGTGGAGCTGTGATGCCTTGGGCATTGGCTCGGTCGGGCGCTCAAGAACACGCGTGGTGACAACCTCATCACGGAGCGCTCGAAGTTCGCTCAAGAGCTGATTATACTGCTCGTCAATCATCTCCGTTGTTGAGATCGTATCTGTGGATTCGGAATCAAGAGACATTGATGAAAGGGACATGGGGCTGAGTGAGAAGGAGTCGGATAGAGAGGAGTTGGACGATGTATCTGTCCAACAATCAGTGAGTTCTAAGTCACTGCTGTTGAGACTTGCGCTGATCTCCTCATTTCGCATTCGCGTGACAGTGATCGCCGTATCATCTAGGACTTGTAGGATTTCTTTGCAGATGGACACCCTAGGCATGTCAAGTGTAGATGGATGGATTTGAATCAAGTTCTGAAGCTATCTACGGCACAAATCACTACCTTAGAAAAACTACAGTCCCTTCCTAATTTGGGTATCGAGGTGGTGGTGTCGGAGCTTGAAATCATGCTGGGGTTTATCAGGGTTTATCTAGGGTTTAGCGCCACATTTTGTTGGCTTTGTGAGCTTTGAATACCATTAATGATTCTTCCTTTTCTCCTTCGTTTCTCTATCGTTTCTTCTGCTTCTTTGGTTGTTCTGGTATGGGAGTTGGACTGCAGTAGGTTGCATTCCTCTCTCATACTGAAATGATCATCAATCCTCGGATTCTTCTGCTTCTTGGTGTTTCTCGTGCGATAGATGACTGTCAGCGTTGGCATTCATCTCTCGCATCAGGATAGTCATTCTCGTGCGATAGATGGCTACAACAAGCTTGTATTCATTCTTCGCATAAGGATAGTCTTGACTTTGCGTGATATGGATAGTGAGGGCTGTCTGTATCCCTCAAGTCGGGACAATCTTTCAACAGATCTTGGGTGTGCATTCTTCGCATTAGTTTCATCGGCTAACTTTCTCCATGTCCACAGTACCAAACATGTTTGGTGTGTGACAGCGTCAGGAGCGCTTGACTAGCAGGAAAGGTTGAAATACAACTGCCTGTGCTCCTGTGCTGCCAAGCCAATGACAGTGCATACACATGGCTCTCAAAAACATGCTGTTACTGCGAACGCCAGCTGAGGGAGGACTCGTCAGCTTCAAAGGTGCTTTCAATGGGGCCCATAGCTACTACTTACCGATCTCTGTCCCTGTCTTGCAGACTGTCATCATCCATTGCAGAGCTGGGGTTGGGCTGTCTTCTTTGCTCCCTCTGTAGCTGAACAGATCTTACCTACACTATTAGAATGGTTCCAGTTCCAAGGTATCGAGTCGGTAGGCAATAAACAGCGAGTCAGGATCGCTGTCATTGGTCCTACAATGGCGTCATTTATGTGATATATATTGAAGTTGCACTTGGACGTTGTTGCGCCAAGGCCAACATCCACAGACCTCACCAGTGTCATTGCTGCGTTCGACAGAACTTGAGTTTTGTTTTCGTTGTTACTTATCTTTCATGCTGTTGGAGAGTGAGGTGATCCAAGAGAAACCACTTCCGGCTGACTCACCTGCTTCTGCTTCTCCCTCTACAATTGGCGCCGCTCTTGCTGCTAGTTCTGGTACAGGATTGTCAATACCGGAAGCAGTACCCCAGTCCCAGTCAAAGACATCACTCATCAGTAATCTAACAAAAATCTATCCGAGCTATTACGGCTTTATTTGTGCCTTTTGGGACATTTAGGACTTAGTGCACTTTTTTGGCGAAGCAGCCAGCGGAACGTAACTCATGGAAAGTAAATTAAGTCCAGCGGTTCATAATGATGTCATGATAAGTCAAAAGAGTTTGCAACATTGCTACAATGTCAGAAAAGTGCAGAAAAACTGTATTATACAGCTGTTACTACAGACGTGTATCTAAGACAATAAATAGTGTGCTGTTGTCCTCCTGTTTCCCATTGTCGCCGCCAATACCAAGAGCAGTGGAGGCAACACAAGGGCATGGTGCGAGTCCGAAGACATGCTCAGGCTTGTCCCCTGGAAGGATGATTGGCTTTTCATCCACAATTTTTTTGCAGTGTTGAGGCGAGGGAATCATGTTGGGATCGATAGTAACCTCCCGAAGCACATTGGGAGGTCTTAGTTGTCGAACCAGGGTCTCTGATGGCCTATAAAAATCCATCAATTAATTGTGAGAACATCAAGATGTGCCCACTCACATCATTGTAATGCCTTGCGACACATTGGCTAAGCCTCCGCCAAGACTGACGTTACCAAGGCTTGTATTATTCTCTTTGTTCTTGGGCCCAGTCCGCACAATACTTCTCTTGGACCACCCAAGGGCTGCGCGACGAGCAGTGGAAGCAATGCAAGGCATGGTGGGAGTCTGAAGACGCGCTCGGGGTCCCTTGAAATGAAGATCGGCTTTTCATCCACAAATTTCTTGCAACGTTGAGGCAAGGCAATCATGTTGGGATCGAAAGTAACCTCTCGAAGCGCATTGGGGATCAATTGGATTGGGGGGGTATCAGAAGTGGCAGTGATAGAGTTCACTACGGCAGCCCTCAGCTGATCATTGGCAAGAGAGAATGAAAAAGAGGTCTTGATGGAGCGAGGATATGGCGAGGGCCGACTCCCAGCTCTTGAGCGCCCATGTCAAAGGTCAGATGGAAGCGGATGGTAATTCTGGATGGAATGTTTGAGTAGTGCTTGCATTCCAGATCGATGACAAGGTGGATCAAATGCTGCAAAATAAACAACATCAGTTAAAACCATATGTTGGAATATTCATGGACATACATTGCACAGCAAAAAGTGAGAATGGGGTGTCCACCCAGGTGTGCTTGCTCTCGGTTACAGCATCCTGCACCTCATCCCTAAGAGCATAGTACTTCCAAAGCGCTGAGATTCCCCATTCGTCATCCCACATGGAAAAAGAATCTACTGATGACGTCTCTGGGTCGACAACGAACACTCGAGAAGGGCCTATTGTTTTTGTCACCGAGTTGGGGAGTTGAAAGGTCTTAGTTGTTGAACCAGGGACAGAATGATCAGGTGAGTTGAAGGGCGACAAAGACCCCGTTTTCTCCTCCTCGATGGTTTCGTATATTGAGGTCCTGGACGCCTGAGCCTGTGAGATTCTTTGATGATGTCCATGACTGCGTGCACAGGGCTGCACACGATTGAAAGTGGTGTTGGCCAGAGGGTGCGTAGCATTGGCGAGCATGACATTGAGTTGTGCAAGATCGATGCTGGACTGTGAACCCTCCGAGAAAGAGGAGTACCCATCAGAAATGGACAGTGGCGGGGTCGCTGCTCCTGAGCTGGAGGTGCATGTACTAGAACAAGAACATGTCATGACTGGTGGCCAAGTGAAGATGGGTTGTATTCGGACTGAAAACAGAGAAAGTCAATTTAGGTACAGAATAATTGGGGGGATACTTACAAGAACCAGAGGTATCTTCTCCTTCAGCCTGAAGTGCCATGTTCTCCAAGCTCTGGCATTCCAAGAGGCCGTGCTTTGCGCGAATCATATGCTCATCTCCGAATTTGAACGAGCTCGAGGTAGAAGCAATGGTCGGCTTCGTTTCAATGATGCGCGACTTGTTGGGGGACCAAGGGAGGTGACAGAAGCTGTTGATTCATGACGCCGGTGACTGCGATTGTAGGGATGAATTAAGTGCGCAGGGGTGCAGAGTAGAAGCTGGATGCATCACTACTATCAACTCGTTTGCGGCAGGGCTGCTTGTGGATAAATGAGAACATGTCGTTGACACTGGCAGGAGTAGGGGGTGTCATCGCAGATGGCCTTGCTGGCCAACATGAATGTGGATACGGAGAGACGGTGGCCTGATAATCCCGTGTGGTGAGAAAACAAGCCTTGAGTCTTTGAAGGAGGACAAGGGCCACAAAAGTGACTGGGGGGTCACTATCAACTCATTTGCAGCAGGGCTGCTTGTGGATAAACGAGAACATGTCATTGATGCTAGCGGGAGTAGGGGGTGTTGTCGCAGATGACCTTGCTGGCCAACATGAATGCAGATACGGAGAGACGATGGCCCAATGATCCCCGTGTGGTGAGAAAACAAGCCTTGAGTCTTTGAAGGAGGACAAGGGCCGCAAAAGTGACCAGGGGGTGTGGTTTTGTGCGATGGAGGGCATACATGATAAAATAGGGCAGCTTCACTGTTGAGCCGGAAGAGTATAGAAGACAGAAGATGGCAAGTGCTTACTGGTATCACATAACTTGGCCATGAGCTAGAATTCCAATTCAAATGTGTGATGATCAACAAATTTGTTTACATAGAAGGAGCTGAACACGTCATATGAATGGTGAGGTTTGATGTCTTTTGGATTAGCGTTGTGAGCAGAATAGACGGGAATGAGATGTGCTGCGCGATATATGGTGTCAATGTGGATGATAGCAATGTTTTTGTCGTTGCATGCTCGGTAGCCTGGGTGGACAATCCACATCCCTGTGTCAGTGTCTGGGCTGTCCCCCACACGGTCAAACCAATGGACGATGGTGCACAGATATACTGTCCCTAGATACTTGAAAGAAAAAAAAAACACAGAACACATGCAACATTGAGGCTGCGCATGCCTTCCGCCTGTGGGTCAGTTACAACAAATACACAGTCCAAACGAGGGCCTTCATTCCTCCACATTGGGCAGGAGTGAATATACTCACGATGCATGCCATGAATGCCACTCAGATCACTGGGTGAAAAAAACATGGAGCATGCAGAATTATAGACATAAAGTTTACCGTCATAAAATGGGCACTCCTGAAGGGGGATGTCTTCTGGATCGTGAGCATCCATGGGATCGAGTTGGAGATAAAGAAAGCGACGGAGCATGTTGAGGAATTGTGGTAAGTTGAGTTCAGCTGCCAGGCCAGCTACATTCTTTGCACGATCGTGTTCTAGTAAGATGGGTTGGTCAGTACTTACACAAGTAACAGAAAGTAAGGCGTACGGGGTGTCCGTGCCAATGATAGATGCACATCAATTGTCATAGGTGTATCATCAGTTTCACCAGTCTCTTCTTCATGACTTGCTGCTGTTTCGGTTTCATCTCATGCGTGGCCCCCTTCAGCGTCACCATGTTCATCATGGTTTGCATTAGCAAGCAGTCCTTAATGGCAATCAGCATTGATGGTGGCCTGTGAAGCGAAGTTTCGCACCTAAAGCCTCAAACGACTGGGATACACATGTTCCGTTCAGCATGCCACATTGTTTAAAATCCAAACGTGCAGCCGC
The DNA here is from genome assembly GCA_037178675.1 of Scleroderma bovista. Classification (NCBI taxonomy): domain Eukaryota; kingdom Fungi; phylum Basidiomycota; class Agaricomycetes; order Boletales; family Sclerodermataceae; genus Scleroderma; species Scleroderma bovista. The sequence continues at coordinate 12,336 of JAYMGJ010000379.1, forward strand.
CAGTTTGTCAAGCCTTTGGTTGATCTTCAGCATTTGGCCCAAAGCCTGAAAGCGGTTCGTGCACTGATATGGCCATTTGATGGCCTTAATGTGCTTTGACTCAGTAATCAAGGAGCACAAGCCATTTGGTGCACCAAACTGGTGGATAAGATAATTGTAATGAATCATTGAGTGTTGCCAGGGTAGTGAAAATGAGCTGATTACATTGAAGTTGCGAAAGACTTCCCGGTAACGATGAAAGCATTGAAGTGCATCATCAATTTCGTCGAGCATTGTCTCTGTGATGACATTCCGACAAATGAGGTAACAAAATTCAAGAAAGGCCCGAAATGTTTGCACAATGTCTTTTGGTACATGGCCTTCAATGGCTGCAATGTAAACCTGCAGAGCACTGATCAATAGCTGCATTAGAGTAAATATAAATGACAATACCTTCATCAGACCTTTGGAATCATCACCTGTCCACTGCTTGAAGTGCCGTCCTTGAGGGAAGTGTTGCAGCCCGGTGAATGGCACGACAGCTGCAATCCTGGATGCACTGATTTAGAGGCTGAATAGTATCCATAAATAATTGTACATGCCGTGCATCAATCTCGTCGAGAATCTTCTCTGCATCAGCCTTCCCACATCAGCAAACCAGCCCTTCCCTATACAGTGCCACACAGACTTGTACAGAGTCACAGAGCCCACAGAAAGGTTCCCACTAATACAAGGCTTCACAGAGTGCACAGAGTCTGTACTGCTCTGTACAGACCTATACAAACACCTCCCATTTGTATAGGTCTAGTGTTTCCGGGACTAGCACAAGGGCTATATACTAGGATTGACACTAATGCCATTACCATACTCTTTCAAACTCTTATAGCACTCCAAATACTAGCATATAAAGCAACAAATATATTAGCAATTACTAACTACTACATAATATAATCCTAATCACAACTACCCACACAAAGCAATTAACCTATATGAAAGTTGAGTTAGTGACAAGCTAGATCAAGTGAGTCAAACTACTTACAGAGTTGAAAGTGATTGTCAATTTCCGGCAGGCTAATAGCCTCTAGTGGGTTTAACCATAGTCAAATAACCTATTAGTACCATTATTAGACAGGGTAACATGTAAAACTTACCTTTAGTTCCGGCACTAACATTTGTTGTGTAGTCAAATAACCTATTAGTAGCATTGTTAGATAAGTTAATATGTAGTGGTAGTGGGAAACTTACCATTAGCTCTGGCACTAACTTTTGTTGTGCAGTGAAATAACCTATTAGTAGCATTGTTAGACAAGTTAATATGTTGTGGTAGTAGGAAACTTACCATTAGCTCCGGCACTAACCTTTGTTGTGTTGAGCCCACTCCTACATAGTAGGAAAAGGCATCTGTTTGGTCAAGTTTGCCATGTTGTGCAAGAGGCGTGACAAACAGTGTCCACAATATCGCATTTTTGGCATTTTTGGGCACTTAGTCAAATTTCAGACACAGTGGCAGTACCAACTACCAAGTGGTACTACACTTTTGCTACACACAATTATACTACGCATTTTTGGTAATCAGCACTACATCACAAACACTACACAACACTTCATAGTTGACACTACACATTTTTGGTAATCAGAACTACAACACAAACACTACACAACTACTCCGCATTTTTGGTAATCAACACTACAACACAAATACTACACAACATTTCCTAATTGATGCTACACATTTTTGGCAATCAACACTACAACACAAACACAGCAGAACTACTACGCATTTTTGGTAATCAACACTACAATACAAACACTACACATTTTTTCCTAATGGATACTACACATTTTTTGTACACATTTTACTACACTTTGACAACACTTTTACTACGCTTTTTTGTACACTTTTACTACACTTTTTACTACACTTTTACTACACTTTTTTGTACACTTTTACTACACTTTTGACTACGCTTTTACTACGCTTTTTTGTACACTTTTTACTACACTTTTACTACACTCTTTTGTACACTTTCACTACACTTTTGACTACACTTTTACTACACTTTTGACTACCCTTTTACTATGCTTTTACTATGCTTTGTTGTACACTTTCACTACACTTTTACTACACTTTTGACTACACTTTTACTACACTTTTGACTACACTTTTACTACACTTTTTTGTACACTTTGACTACCCTTTTGACTACACTTTTACTATGCTTTTACTATGCTTTTTTGTACACTTTGACTACACTTTTGACTACACTTTTGACTACACTTTTACTACACTTTTTGTACACTTTTACTACACTTTTGACTACACTTTTGATTATACTTTGACTGTGCTTTTTTGCACACTTTTTTGTACACTTTGACTACACTTTTAATTCACTTCTTACTACACTTGTACTACACTTTTTGTAAATTGATCAGATTGAGTAGTGTAGTCATGGTTACATTAAGAAGGGTAGTCATGATTAGGTTAAGAAGTGTAGTCATTATTAGGTTAAGTAGCATAGCTGTGACTGGGTTAACAAGTGCACCTCAAAGTGTAGTCAAAGTGTAATCAGAAGTCACAGAAAGTGTAGTCAAAGTGTAGTAAAAGTGTAGTCAAAAGTGTAGTAAAAGTGTAGTCACAAGTGTAGTCACAAGTGTAGTCACAAGTGTAGTCACAAGTGTACAGAAAAGGGTAGTAAAAGTGTACAAAAAAGCGTAGTAAAAGCGTAGTCAAAAGTGTAGTAAAGGTGTACAAAAAAGTGTAGTAAAAGTGTAGTAAAAAGTGTAGTAAAAGTGTACAAAAAAGTGTAGTAAAAGTGGACAAAAAAGTGTAGTAAAGTGTAGTCAAAAGTGTATAAAAGTGTAGTAAAAGTGTAGTCAAAAGTGTAGTGAAAGTGTAGTGAAAGTGTACAAAAAAACATAGTAAAAGTGTAGTCAAAAGTGTAGTAAAAATGTACAAAAAAGTGTAGTAAAAGTGTAGTAAAAAAGTGTAGTTAAAGTGTACAAAAAAGTGGAGTCAAAAGTGTAGTAAAGGTGTAGCAATTTGTGTCAGTAGTTAGGAATTTACAGAGTTGTACAGAGTTGATGGGTCTGTACAGGCTGTACAGACCTGTACACAAGTCATGTGGTCTGTAGTGTCTGTAGCCCAAAAGTGCTGTTTTGCTGATGCATGTTCGCGGATCAAGTACTTCTCGACCCAATCCACCAAATGATCCTTGAACCCACCATTGATGAGTTGATGAAGGATATCTGGTGAGAGCATGCGATGGATGTCCACACGTTGTCATGCACCAAACAGGTTTGGTACAGTGAACATGGAAGATAACACCTATATTGAATGATCCTTATGCAAAGGATAAGCACAACAGACCCTCATCGTAGCCATCTATTGCACAAGAAGACTATCCTGATGCGAGAGATGAATGCCAATGCAGACAGTCATCTATTGCACGAGAACTGCCAAGAAGCAGAAGAAACTGAAGGAATAACATCAATTGTGGTATGAGAAAGGAATGCACACGTCTGCAGTCCAACTCCCATACCAGAACGATCAAAGAAGCTGAAGAATTGATGGAGAAATGAAGGAGAAAGAGAAGAAATGATTTTTAGCGCCCAAATGTCATTGTTAGGCACCCAGTGCCGGCATTCCGATATTTTGAATAGCTCCATCATTTCTGAAGCTATCAGGCATGTGACTATACCGTCAGAGAGCCTAGAACGTGGTCTATCTGCCTGTCAAGTTCCGATGCAAATCTGTTCATTTCCCATGGAGATATTCCCCCTGCAATCCAGATGTTCGCTTCATTGCTCACTATGGAGTCTGTATTTTCTCTGGATCATTTCTCTGCTATTTCTGCAGATCTCCACTATGTCCTGCTCTTAGGACAGCCTCTCCCAGAGTTCTGTGCACTGCATGGCACATATCTTCCCAGCCTGCTCCCTCAGTCCCTCTCGTTCTCGGTCAGCATGTTCTCCTCATCAGTCCTGCATCAAGGACGTACTTTGGTCATCTTAGGTCTATTGTCAAGCTTGAGAAGTCTTCTCTGGTCGCCTCTGTGTCCCCTGAGCCCTCAGCCTATGGTCCCTTCCTCCCAGATACTTGCCATGTCCATCTTCCTCTGTTGTTCGTCTCACTTCCCTGGATGCGTCGAATTCAGTACTCTATCCGCTTCCCTACTTTCAGACGATGTCCCCCAGCACCATGACAGTAATGCCCCCACTTTATAGTGCTATTAGGAAGAAGAACCTCTCTTGTTCTTTCCCAGAAGAGAGCTCGTCAAGAGAGCCCATGGTTGCGCTTCAGCGGTGCTAGAACACATGCACTATATCTTAGTGTATGCTGACCCCCCAAAAGACCTCTGGACCCCTGGTACCCTTCTTGTGGCTGTTTTGTCTCGGATCAATCCCCCTATTAATCTCAGATCTTCCCCATTGTTGTCCCATCAAATTCCTGATGGTACACAGCCCCCCATCAAACTTCTTAGGCTGTGCATCAATGACTCCTTCTGCTGTGCAGTGACTCATCCCTTGCTTACTGATGCTCTCTTGTCATCAGTATTACTCTATCCCATTCGCATTTTTGGTAGAGGGACTGAGGGAGCAGGCTGGGAAGATATGTGCCATGCAGTGCACAGAACTCTGGGAGAGGCTGTCCTAAGAGCAGGACATAGTGGAGATCTGCAGAAATAGCAGAGAAATGATCCAGAGAAAATACAGACTCCATAATGAGCAATGAAGCGAACATCTGGATTGCAGGGGGAATATCTCCATGGGAAATGAACAGATTTGCATCGGAACTTGACAGGCAGATAGACCACGTTCTAGGCTCTCTGACGGTATAGTCACATGCCTGATAGCTTCAGAAATGATGGAGCTATTCAAAATATCGGAATGCCGGCACTGAGTGCCTAAAAATGACATTTGGGCGCTAAAAATCATTTCTTCTCTTTCTCCTTCATTTCTCCATCAATTCTTCGGCTTCTTTGATCGTTCTGGTATGGGAGTTGGACTGCAGACATGTGCATTCCTTTCTCATACCACAATTGATGTTATTCCTTCAGTTTCTTCTGCTTCTTGGCGGTTCTCGTGCAATAGATGACTGTCTGCATTGGCATTCATCTCTCGCATCAGGATAGTCTTCTTGTGCAATAGATGGCTACAATGAGGGTCCATTGTGCTTATCCTTCGCATAAAGATCATTCAATATAGGTGTTATCTTCCATGTTCACTGTACCAAACCTGTTTGGTGCATGACAACGTGTGGACATCCATCGCATGCTCTCACCAGATATCCTTCATCAACTCATCAATGGTGGGTTCAAGGATCATTTGGTGGATTGGGTCGAGAAGTACTTGATCCGCGAACATGCATCAGCAAAACAGCACTTTTGGGCTACAGACACTACAGACCACATGACTTGTGTACAGGTCTGTACAGCCTGTACAGACCCATCAACTCTGTACAACTCTGTAAATTCCTAACTACTGACACAAATTGCTACACCTTTACTACACTTTTGACTCCACTTTTTTGTACACTTTAACTACACTTTTTTACTACACTTTTACTACACTTTTTTGTACATTTTTACTACACTTTTGACTACACTTTTACTATGTTCTCGAGAACCCTTTTGGAAGGGCAAATCCAAAACCTACCACTGATCGACCAGGGAATCCCCCTGATGATATCGACAGTGATGACAATGTGGAACACGACCATGGCTACCCACATCCCCAAGTGCAGGATCATGATCCAAAGCACAAGGAACCCGAGGCTCCTGAGGAAGAGCCTAATCAAATAAATCCTCCCCATACACCATCTCCAGTGCCTCCACCAGCACCGAGAACACCTTCACCGGCAAGAAATCCGCCACCTCTGGCACCGCAGCACCCTGGCCGAGCTGAATGCTGCCAGAATGTGCCGCGACCCCCTGCAGTGAATATCCCTGCCCGCCCCCAACATGAATGTAGAGTGCCATTGCGCCCCAGTAACATGTATGGTGAGCGGCGACATCCCGTCGAGCAACTCCGGGATATCAAAAGTGCCTCTCGATGGCAAGAAACAGTGGGTGAGGCCCCTAGGTCCCCACAACCGGACACACCAGACCATGTCCCTGGTGGTTTCCCCGACACCTCTGCAATGCCCAGTGAGGAAGATGTGCAAAAGATGTGCGAGGAAGGGGGAGCAAACCTAGTCTGATTCCTGATGGGCAAAGCCCTCACAACCAGCAAGCCTCAATATGGGAGTGTCCGCAACTGGTCCTACAAGGACATTGCTCGCTTACCCCAAGTTGAGCAGAAACTCTGGCAACTTGCTTGCCAAGAAGAGCTCGACGTGCTGCAAAAGCGCAAAGTCTTTGAGCTAGTTGACCGTCCCCGAGACCGGAAGGTCATTAAGAATCAATGGGTCTTCAATGTGAAGTCGGATGGCCCCAAGAAAGCCTGCTTAGTAGTGAAAGGCTTCTCCCAGGTCGAGGGATTAGATTTCAACCAGGTCTTCTCACCAGTTGTGTGCTTTGAAACAGTGCACCTCATGCTTGCACTTGCCGCACTTGAGAATTGGTACATTACTGGACTCGACATTCGGAGCACCTACTTGTATGGCAAGCTCGACGAAGAGATCTATATGGAACAACCCGAAGGGTTTGCAGTTCCCGGGCAAGAGCACAAAATGCTCCGCCTCTGGCATGCCCTCTATGGCCTCAAACAGGCCGGCCTAGCTTGGTGGCACACACTTGATGAGTCTCTCAAAGAGCTCGGGTTTGAGCACCTTAAGTCTGAAGCAGGCATCTTCTTCTACAAGAAGAAAGGCACCAACATCGTCATTGGTATTATCTATGTTGACGACACACTATTCTGCGGCCCTAACAAGATTGTTGTTGATGCCATCAAAGTGCAGTTTATGCGCAAATGGGAGTGCAGAGACCTTGGAGAACCCAAAGAGTTCCTCCGTATGCGAATCACTCACAAGGGTTGCACTATCCACTTGGATCAATGCGTGTACCTACAAAAGGTCATCAAACGCTGCGGCATGCTCAATGCAAAGTCTGCAAGCACCCCACTGCCGGCTGGCTACTATGCTGCCAAAAATACAGAGCCTGTTGATGCAGAACTCTGCTCCTGTTTCCAGACGGTTATTGGGTCCCTCTTGTATCTTATGTTAGGCACTAGGCCCAACATTGCCTTTGCAGTCACCCATCTCTCATGCCATGCCGTGAACCCATCCCAGGACCACCTGAACAGAGCGCTGTATATCTGTCACTATCTAATTGGGACACCTTCATACTCCCTAGTATACAATGGTGGATCCGGTGCTGGCCTGATTGCATGCACGGACTCAGATTGGGGATCAGACCCTACCTCTCGCCTCTCGCAAACAGGTTTCTACCTGAAGCTTGCAGATGGCTTGATCAGTTGGACTTCTCATGCACAGAAGACTATTGCATACTCGTCCACTGAGGCCGAATACATGGCTTTGAGCAATTGTGCTTGCCAAGTTACCTGGATTCGGAGTTTACTCAGTGAGCTCAGCTATAAGCTGAAAGCTATCCCAATTTGCGGTGATAATCAGGGGTCCATATTCATGGGATCCAACCCTGTAACAGAGCCTCACTCCAAGCACATCGACATCCACTACCACAGAATCTGCGAGTCAGTCGCGAAAGGTAATGTGGAATTATTCTTCATTGATGGTGCTGAAAATCCCACTGATCTGCTCACCAAGAACTTACCCCATGAGAAATTTGCGAAGTTCAGAGCTCAACTAGGCTTACAGTTTCCCTCTGGCAGCATCTAGCACCTTATTTGCTGAAGTGCTCTATGTGCAGCACAGCAAGGGGGAGTGTTGAAGTTGCACGTGCACCCAGCGTAAACCGTCAATGAAGTGCACACAAGACTGCGACCCATATTAGTGTAGACTTAGTAATAGTCCTCTTTAGAGTAGATGTTACATGTTACATGTCACATGTCACAGTCACGTGTCACACTATTTGTTGTATATAAACAGCATTCATCGCTTATATAATATAACAGCTCTTGACCAGCTACCGCTACCATCTCTGGTTGTGCACTCCACCCAACAGGTGAGTTGGAGTAGCAGTTCCTCTATGTACATAGGTATTGCTTCAACACCTCTACCACCACCATCGATCATCCTCACTGGATCAAGGGTAAGCAGATGAACTTCACTGTGAGCGCCATTTGGTCATTATCTAACTTGCTTCTCAACGCATATAAGACATCGAGTCCCGATCAGACAAAGGGAATCAGTCACCACAGCTATGTCTACTACCCCATTTGTCTGATTTTTTGGCTGTCACCAATTCAGTAGAGGAGGTATGTATAACATTCCACACTGGTTGTTGGTCGGAATCTAAGAGTGACACACATGGACCCCTACAGCATGCACCTGATCAACATGAAAGCCTTACCTGAATTAATGGAAAAGGGAGAGCGAGTCGACTGTCGAGTCAAATGTTGTAGTATGTAATATACGATCGAAGCGTACATGCACACCACACGAGGTACATCATATATAAGTCATACCTATGAACCTACGTACAATAGTGTTGAGTTTGAATTGAAGCCATCTCATCAACAGTGTCATCCAGATTCCTGTCGTCGTGTTTCCACCAACACAAACTTGACGCTTGCTGACTTGTTTTTGATCTGTGTCATTGTTCTATCTGTTGGGTTCTTCTTGCTCGTTCTCGCTCGTCTGCCTGCTGGGGCCGAAGCCAGTTGTTGTCATTTGTTGTATTGCCACTGGGGCCAAATCCAGAAACTGCCGCTCATTCTTTTCGTGCGTTGCTTTGCTTGCTGGGGCCGAAGCCAGTCACATGTTCTCATTCCCACACTGTCCTTTGCCATGCCTTCTGAGAGCTTGATCTCGAAGCTTAATGGCTCGAATTACTACAAATGGAAAATGTTGATGGAAGCTTTGTTAGTGCAGAGAGGATTGATGGAGTATGTGTTATAATTTGCAGGCTGGGGTGATTGGGGTGACCACGATGGGTGGATGGGTGCGAACCAGGTCCAAATGCGATGAATATACACAGTACAACTATGAACTATTTATCTTGTAGGTAGGGCTAATATATCAAAACTAATAAATATAATCAGTCTTGTAAGTTTGCCACGTAGCAGCCATATATTCTAACAGTATGTAGATGGCTTGAAGGCCAAGCCAGTTGGCAGTCCGAACTTGAAGGCCGTCAAGGACTTCATGAAAAGATTGGCTGAAGCTCACACGGAAATCGTCCTACACGTCGAAGTATCACAACTCGCTCACGTACGTGACCCTGACCCCATCTCCATTTGGAGTACTCTCGAAACCATCCACTGTGCCCATGGTTTCGCCACTCGCCTCATGCTGCGCCACAAGTTTCTCACGCTCCGCAAGTCTGATGAAACATCAATCCAAGCTTGGGTTGCCAAAGTGCACTGCATCATGTTCCAGCTGCAGGAAGTCAGTGTAGATGTCCCTGACGAAGACATTATCCTTGCCCTCACCCTTGGCCTTCCCCCATCCTATGAATCATTCATTATTTCCCTCAACACTACCCCACCTGACCAGTTCACACTCGATTATGTCATCGTGTGTCTCACCAACGAAGAAGCTCGACAACAGCACAGACGTGACACAGCCGCTGATTCCCCAGACCTGTCAGTGCTCGCCACTCGAGCTCAGCGTCAGAACCGGACTCCCCTCATGAATATCACCTGTTTCTATTGTGGAGAAAAGGGTCATTACCAATGTGATTGCCCTAGGAACAGTTCTGGTGTGTCCAAAAAATCCTGGCACCATTATTAGTCATTAAAATCCATTTACAGGTTTGACTTCCCATGAACCATGCTAATGACAGAAGTTAATTTGCCAATGCCATGCCAATGCTCGCTAAGTGCATTACAATGAGATTATCATTCTGGCCACATCATTATCAGGCTAGATAATAAATACTTCAATAAGATAATTCCATGCCTTATCTTGAATTAAAATAGCATTTTAATTGTACAAAAATCATGCCAATGCTTTGCAAGAATTCGCACAATTATATTTCTTTTAGAACAATCAATTTCCTGCCAATGCACACTAGTTCATTCCAATTGTACCACAAATAATTTTATTGGATTCAGCTACCATTCAAATACTGGTGAATTCCATAATAATCTAAGCTGATTCTACGTTGTCCCTGCCAATAGAGAATTCAAGCATACCAGACCATGCACGTCCACAGACTCCCACAGGGGTCTGATACTCCAATCTAGTGCATGGAGTGTCCATGTCAACACCTTGGAACATGTTGAGACTGTGGGGTAAGACCCAGCACTAGTAATAAGCAAGAGGGGTCCATATAATACAGGGCAAGGGAACTCACGGGAGTGGAATGAAAATGACCACAATGTCATCAGTGTTGTTCTGAAGTTCATATTCGATTTTTGCATCACATGTCCCCTCGTCAGAAAGCGATGGCCAAAAGTTGACTGTCAAACGATGTTCATCAGTAATAATAGACAAATGCAATTAAACCCAATGTTGCGCACCTGATATGCAGCAAGGGCCTGACGGACAGGGAGTACTCAGGTGGAGTCCTTGAGTGCAATTACCTTTTTGGCTGCACCAGGTGCAACTTGGCGACATTGAGGTGTCTCCTAGATGGAAACATGCACGCTATATTCATAACAATCAGGAAACAAGCTGCAATTTTTTTAGATGCTACTCACCTCTCTAAAGTAACCGTGGACAGGCTGCTTCATCGGGCCTCGACGCAGTCTTCATAGGAGCTGCGTGTTCATTCATCACTAGAGTGGAAGGCATTGACATCTCTTCCAAAGATCAGATGGCCTCCTCACCAAATGCATTGAGCAGCTCTGCTTTTTTACTTCCAAGTTTCATGCTACCACTCTTGAATGCCGGAGGTCGTGAAGCAGTAGGGGCAGATGGTGCAGTGCGCACAGGTTCCGTGTCAGTGTCAAAGGCAATAATTCAGAAGTCTGAAACGATGGGGTTATTAATTTAAGTTCTTACTGACAATTGTGGCTTGGACATCATTGAAGAAAGCATTCAAATAAAGAAGGGGTGAGATGTAATAGTTTATTACAGGAGATGTTGAGTGAACAGAATGTTGGCAATGGGAAGATTGAAAGGTGCGATAGCCGAAAGTCAAACCATTAAAAAGAAACACCAAAAATGGAAATTGATTGTCATTATTTGGACAAAAATGAGACCATGACAATGACATGAAGTACTAGTACAAAGCCACAGAAAGAATTCATAGCTATCAATAGTAGGGTTGAAGGGATGTGCATTATGAATGAAACTATGCCTTGTCTAATGCCCTTCTGGAACATGTGGGGCAAGTGACACGTTTGGGGGCAGAATCCGGATGCAGAGCTGGATTTTCTGAGACGACTGTAGGTTGGGCAGCTACAATGGGTTGGTGGCATGCTGATGATGGCTTGCATACACCTGTCGATACATTGGAGCTCCTACTCACAGAAGTCCCAGAGCAGGCAGGATCATTCAAGGAAAGCCGGTCAACTTCGACTTGTAACTGCACAGTAGTGGAGATACTTGGATCTGTTAATGCAGATAGATTCAGGTCATCCAATGCCAAACCTACATGGAAGTCGGAGAGTGACGGTGGTACAGGTGTATTGGTGGCATTGGATGGGGCAGTGGGTGACAGATGATCCTCAGTGGTGATAGAATGTCATTGAGGGGAAAGTGGTACAGGAGGACCAGAGGAAGCAGTATCTTCATCAAAAAATCCAGCAGTTGTCGGCCTCTCGGAATCCAGTTTGTCCAGAAAATCATCTTCCCATGTGCGTGATGGCGTCAACACAGCAGAAGGGTTGGGAGAGGACAGAGTCTGATTGATGTTGAATACCTCCTGATGGAAATAGTCGATGACTCCAAGTGCCCATGGACTGTGTTTGAATAGACACTCTAAGTAGTAATTGAAGTCACTGCAATATTTAACACTTGTACTTGCTCCGATCCCCACTGCAGTGAGTTCCTTGTCAGGGGATAATACAAAGTGTGTCTAAGCAAATGTGAGGACACATTGAATATTTGATTTTATAGGTATGCACCAAAATGGCTGCCGATGCAATCAAGCCCTCTGTAATGGACTGTGCCCCTGCCTTCTGACCTCTACCCTTAGGACTGCCCTTCTTTTTCTCGCCCCGAACAATGGATGTTGGTCCATAGATGATGATGCAACAGATCTATGCATTGTGAAATAGATGGAAATAGGTGGTCAGTGCGTGACTCAGGGCATATTAAAACACAATTAGTACAATACCTTGACCAGGGCAGGTGACTTCAAGAAGTCTGCGGCCTTTTTGGAGGTAGGATTGGTGAACAAGATGGGAGCAATTTGGTGGTACGCTCCATTATGTTGGAGGAGGGGAAGGAGGGACTCATTACCAGCCCTCTTCTCGGGCTCAGAAAATATGCTTCTGTCAAACTTGAAGTCGGTGAAGATGACCGGCGTGCAGTTTTTGATGACCTTCACAATGTTCAACCACTCTTGACTCGCGATGCCAGTAAACTAAGTACAAAGTATGTTATTCCATTCCCGAAAATCAATGGATGAGAAGAACATACCACACGACCAAATGATGTGTATGTGCGCAGTAGTTTCTTGTCGTCCTCATCATCATTGACAATAGTGAAGAGCTCTGCCCTCGCACATGCCATGGTCGACTTTGACGAAGAAAACCGCATGAGTGACCGTGGATCAATGTCAGGCTTTTGGCTGACAGGAAACATGTTATCCAGAATTCAGAAGTGATAAAAAATTACATATTTCCTTGCAATCACACTGATCCTGCTATGCGCTGAGATCATTTTTGCATCAGCCCCTTTTGCCGCTTTCGAAAGATGAGACGTCGATGCCAACATGTCATATTGCTTCTCCATTGCATTTAGGCGTGCACACAAATTGCCATATGCCATCTGTGCTGTGGTGAGAGACTGTGGAAAGGGTTGATCAATGTTCTGAAACTTGGTAGATGAAACTGTATGGACATTACCTTACGAAGATCAGCTATGCTTGCATCAGGTCCTGGCATCTGCATGACCATTTGCAATTCCATAATGTCGGTGTTGTCGTCTCCATCATTTTCCCTACTGGGGAACTCTTCATTGTCACTGGACTCATTGCCAATCCCATCAAGTTCCTGTTCAAAATCATTGTCTGACATGTTGACCAAGCAGGTTTGAGATGTCACTGAAAGGGACATGGGTGAGAACTCAATGAGAACTCGCAAAGAGCTCGACTTCCTTTTAAATTGGGTGCAAGCAGGAATTAATCTCGCCTTTCCAGGGAGAAGATTCATATGCTTATCCTACACATAACATTGAAGGCAGGCATTTTACATGAAGTGGCCGTAACGACACTGCATTATTAACCTTCAGCATACAATAGGTCAACTAAAAGCATCAAAACTTACAGCATTACATGGAAGGAATCTCCTTATGCCACCCTGTAGAGGAATGGCCACCAATCAACATGTCATAAAGGATGCCATGCACCCTGATGCACAATGTTGACACAAGGCTGGTTGCCTCTAGAGGGTTCAGGGATGATCGCCAAGCATCATTGATTCACTCGATAGCACCATGTTCGAGATCTGAGTCATTGATACACTACTCACCTGTAACTGACCCAGTCAGAATATACATAATGGGACATAAAGGGGAGGTTATACTTGACAAATATTCAAAGGCCGTGTCCAGGAGGCCAGCCTGGTGGACAGGTCTTCAAGGTGGGTAGGTGCAGTGGGGTAAGAGGGACATAATCAACTCTAGAAGAATCAGAAGGACAACAACTGAATACGTCCGTGACCGATTTCAATGCTTACCAGGTTCCTCATGACGTCCACAAGTTCACTGCTGTAATCAGCGTTGTGTGAATAGAAGGCCTGTTGGTACTGGGAGCAGTTAAGCCAACACTGATCAATGGTGCAGGGGACGGAGGCAGAGGGACCACTACTGGGTCAACATCATGCTAAAGAATGCATGTAAGAATTTCCATCGTTAAGCTCCAAAATGCACTCACCATGTATAGCGTGCCGGTACTTATTGTCGTTGACAACAAAGACAGTTCCGTAGAAATGTCAGAGGCCAGTGGGACATCTGACAAGGAAACAACATCAGTCTTCATGGGAACTAAGGCTTGACACAGAAGATATGGTAGAGGGTGTGCGAAACAGTGATGGGGACAGCGAAGAGATGATCATGATTTGTTTTGGAACCGGGGCGGTCGATGGAACACTGATGGGGGCTGGGGTAGGCGCGAGAACTGGGGGCAGCAGAAGCAGCAATGGTGGAGGTGGTAATGAAGGTGTGGACGTAGAGATGGTCTCTGAGATCAGTGTAAGATCCCCAGGGCTGGTCAGTGGAGAAGGGCTGGGACGCATCACAGACGTCTTGTATGATTCATCATGTACCTTGTGCAGAGAAATGGATTGAGAAAATGGCGTGGGTTGGAGATGGGTTGAATCATAAGACATATCTGTCTCCAGCGCCCATTGGGAAGGGTGAATAGAGGGCATGCGTTCCGACTCTGGTTCTGGTTCTTGTTCAAGAGTTTCATCAGATCCGCTTGATGACAGATCACTGAAGACTGGCTCAGACTCGGTAGCAGGGAGTAATTCCCTGACCACTAATCGAGATAATGCCGTCAAGCTGATTGTCCCTGTCCTAAGTGATTCTCCGGAAGGTGTTGGCGAAACAGTAGATGGAAGCGTGATGGACAAATCATCAGTGTAGACAATTTCAGTATGCATCACTTCAGTCACGGCAGGAGGCTCCGGTTCGACTTCATGACTGCCACTAGAGAGTGTCGGGCTAAATTCAGACGGAGGCAAAGGAACTGCCTCAGGAGATACCGGTGGCTCGATGTCAGATTCTGAAACAATGGATGGGACAACCGAGGGAGTTTTAATGGGGGGTGTGGGTGCTCTTTTGGTGGGAAGATCAACAGCCAACGACCATGGCATACTTGCTTTGGATGGAATGGTTTTGCATACTGATGCTGTGCGCCTAAGTGAGGAAAGAGGTCAGAACAACCAACAACCAACACCAAATGACAGCAATATGTGAGTGGTGATCTTCCTTTGCATATCTGGTATTTAATCTCCTCAGGGGGATGTGCTGCACACCTTCAGGCAGGATGCAGGAGGGAAGGGAAGGGCTTCTGATGGGGATGGAATGCGACTTGGGATGGTATTGACTCCTCTTCAGCCTACCACAGTGGTTAGGAAGAGTCCTGGGATAGAAGAGTGATGATAGATTGATGACAGGGGTGTAACAGCAGTGATGGAGCAACAGGGAAGCAAGGGGACAGTACCTGCTTCAAGAATGTGATGGACAGTGATGGGATGGAGTGGACAGAGATGCTAGACTGCGCTTGAGCCTAGAGAAATGATCAGATACAAGATATCACCTTGCTTGTCAAGGTCTCTCGCACCCCCATTTCTCGCTGTGCCTAGCTTACCTGGACAACAGAGCATAAACATTTCACAATAGTGACAAACAACCAGGACTTATCTAGTATTGCTAATAGAACTACCAATAGAACCACTACCTGTGCCCATCTTGTTTCCCGAGTCTCGCTGGCGAAATCCCATCTCATCCCTGCTGCATGCCATCTCATTCTCCCATTGTTTCTGTACCCCACCCCCACTCTGGCACCATAACCACCACCGTAATCACATGCATCGTCAATTTTCGTGCACAATGCCGCCACTCCCGTCTCCATTGCCCTGACCAGCTTCGACCAGCAGCAGCATTGAACACACTACTACAATATGATTGCATGCACAGGTATGTTTGCTTTTTTTTTGTTTCATTTACTAACTATTTTACAGGCCCCCTGCAGTGCACGCCCGCAGAGTATGATTGTCCCTGCTGCCCATATGTTTTCTTTTTTTTCTTTTTCTTTACTAACTATTATCATAGGTCCTCTGCACTCACACAGCCAGCACTGAGATTGCCACCACAACCCGATGATGCCACCACCAATGACACCAACTTCCACCCTCCACCACACCCAAACAATGGCAAGGACAGCCACTGTACCCAACAACGGCAATGCAGCCCTGCACCCAACGATGGCAACGACAGTTACCGTACCCAACGACAATGACAACAACCACTGCACCCAACAGCAACAACAACAACCACTGTGCGTCGATCACCGCCACCACCTGTCAACAGCTGGTACCACCCCATCCCTAGTGTTGACAACAACAGCCCCAGCCCCAGCATCCATGCATGCTGGGGTGTGACCACCACCACCAGCATTAAATATTGCCCCAAGTCATCTCTTCCTTGTCTGTTTCTTGTCTCCTCCCCCCCTTACCATTCTGGGTGGTATATGTGACCTGTCGGCAATGCTGCAGGGCGGCATTGCCCGACCTTGTCCCACCGCCCACCCTTCTTTCCATTGCAGGATTGATTACATGATTCCCTGTAGCACAGTTGCTTCCCACGCTGCCTGCCCTTCTCCATCACCATCCCACCCTCGTCGTTGACACTCTCGACATCTTCCCTACTTCTTTCCTCCATCAACCCTCTCGACAGACATCCGACAACACCTCCAGCTTTCTTCCGGTGCCCCCTATGCCTCGTTCATTGCCCATGCAGCCTCAGGTGTGGCTTGCCCTTTCATCGCCCTCCCAATGTCGTTCTCAATGCTCCCGACATCCTTGACGTCCTCCCCACGCCTCAACGCTCTTGCTGTTCAACACTCTACCCCTTCCCTTGACGCTCTTGGTGTTCTCCCCGCTCCCTCCCCGCTCTGGACGTTGCCGATCATCTGTGCAGCATGGTTTGCCCTCCCATCACGGCATCTCAACATTGTTCCCAACAATTCTCCCGTCCAGCAGGTTCGTTTTTCTATCAACCCGATCAACAGATGCTCACAATAATTTCCGCTTACTCCTTCTATCAACGTCTTTGGTGGATGCTTCCCAGCTATTTTCTATGCCACCTTCACGCCCGTACAGCCTCAAGTGTGGCCCGCCCTTCCCTTCACCATTTCAACAACGTTCTCGATGTCTCTCTATGTCTTTCTTCCATCACTACCCTTCGCTCAGCATCTCCACCTTCTCCCCACACAGTCCTATCCCCTCTCCACTTGTATATGATGGCCACTAACCTGACACATTCTATTGCTAGAGCACATATCGCCACTATTGGCAAAGTTCAGCACTCAGCTCTTCGCTTACCCAGAACTCCCGCCATTGTCGCAGACTGCGGGTGGCCTCATGGCCAGTGGGTAGGTTATCTGACTGTTTTTATATATCTCTAACATTAACGTCCCTAGTAGATGTCAAGTCCGGGTCTACTCCAGTAGGGGGTCTGGTCAAGTCCGGACGAAAGCAGATGAAGGAGGAGGGCAGATGCTGGACAAGAGATTAATCCGGCCAGAGTTGGTGACCGATTGGGTTCAACGACTAAGGACAATGAGCATTTTGCATAGGTTCCGGTCAAGGGAAGGAGACAGAGACGGAGACAGAGATGGACGAGAACAGGAGTAGTGACTTATGTTGATTTCAGACTGAGGTCTACAAGGTAAACTAGAGGGTACTTATACTAAGTAGAAACTAGGGTCGAGTACATACGGTGACAAGTAAACAACCTAATAGCAGACAAGGGATGACCGGAGTTGGGACTAGGCCAGGTCCGGTGAAAATAAAGTCAGGTCCGGGTAAAATAAATCAGGTCCGGTGAAAATGCTACAAGGTATAGGATATATCGAGTTCACGGAGAACTCACGTCAAGGCAGGGTAGACGGCGAGGTGTAGTAAGAGCGAATGGAGTATAGACCAAGGGTCATAGTTAGCAGAAGGTTATCTGTGCGACCGTGACCGGAGTAACTGAGAACGACCAGAGTTGAGCTATGGGGCTGCAATGCGACCGGAGTAACCAGATAAGATCCAGAGTTGGACATGGTCGTAACAGTATCCCCCCTTTAGGGGCCGAACCCATGAGGCCCCAATGAGGCTGTCGTGTGGTCGCCTAGAACAATGCAGAGTCCGGAGTGAATGTCTGAGTACGAATTTTGGGTCTATAAAGATCAGACCGGTGTCACGCACCAAACGTGTTTGGTACTGTGGACATGGAGAAAGTTAGCCGATGAAACTAATGCAAAGAACACACACCCAAGATCTGTTGAAAGATTGTCCCGACTTGAGGGATACAGACAGCCCTCACTATCCATATCATGCAAAGTCAAGACTATCCTTATGCGAAGAATGAATACAAGCTCGTTGTAGCCATCTATCGCACAAGAATGACTATCCTGATGCGAGAGATGAATGCCAACGCTGACAGTCATCTATCGCACAAGAACCACCAAGAAGCAGAAGAATCCAAGGATTGATGATCATTTCAGTATGAGAGAGGAATGCAACCTACTGCAGTCCAACTTCCATACCAGAACAACCAAAGAAGCAGAAGAAACAATAGAGAAACGAAGGAGAAAAGGAAGAATCATTTTTAGCGCCCAAATGTCAAATTTAGGCACCCAGTGCCGGCATTCCGATATTTTGAATAGCTCTGCCATTTTTGAAGCTATCAATCATGTGACTATACCATCATGGAGCCTAGACCGTGGTCTATCTGCCTGTCAAGTTTCGACGTAAATCCATTCATTTCCCACAGAGATATTCCACCCGCAATCCAGACACCCACTTCATCACTCACTATGGAGTCCGCATTTTCTCTGGAACGTTTCTCCGCTATTGCAGCAGACCTCAACTATGTCCTGCTCTTGGGACAGCCTCTCCCTGAGCTCCTGTGTACTGTCTGGTACATATCTTCCCAGCCTGCTCCCTCAGTCCCTCTCGTTCTCGGTCAGCGCATTCTCCTCGTCAGTCCTGCGTCGCGCACATACTTTGGTTGTCTCAAGTCTATCGTTAGACTTGAAAATTCATACCTGGTCGTCTCTGTGTCTCCTGAGTCCTCTGCATATGGTCCTTTCATCCCAGAGTCCTGTCACACCCATCTCCCTCTATCATTCATCTCACTTCCCTGGACACGTCGAATCCGCTACTTGCGATTCTCTTCCCTGCTATCCCGCAACAAACACGAATGAAACAGTGCTCTAGAACCCTTCTTAGGAGCCCTAATAGAGTACAGAACCTTCCCCTTACTGCTCAAGGGAAGACTGCACTTTGGGAGCACCAAATTTCGCGTTTTTGCTCTACAGAAGCTCAATCCAAGGGATTTGTGACACTCTGTGACCAGCTGTGACTCTACTTGTCATTCCAGGCCCCCTGACACTGCTCTTCTGGTCGGATCAATTCTTTTATTATCCCCCAGCCACTCCCATCAGTGGCACTGCTTCAGAAGCTCATCTCCAGATCTAAAGTTCAATCAATCACAGGTTGTGCTTCCCTTCTGTCTGAGTCACACAGAGTCACTCTGGCTCACTCTGACTCACTCTGCCGTGCATTATTCATCCCCTCTTGGCATTACTAATCCCCATTACTTCCCTTACCAATCACTTACCAATCATCCTTCAAATCATGCTTATCATGCTGCTTATCAATTCATGACTCATGCCCCTATGATTCATATGCATTATGTCATTGCATATGCTCATTTAGCTTCGATCTACTCATCCCATGCTTTCCCCCCCTCTCTTTTGGGCCCCATGCAATGATTTTTCCATATTCTTGGTTATGCACCCCTTTTTACCTATGTTTTTGCTCTTTCCCTTGGCTCAGCAGCTTGTTCAGGCTCTCCCCATCAATGACTCAGCCTGATTACACTGCTTATCAATCGCTTACCAATTTCTTACCAATCTCTTACCAAGCACTTAGTCATTTGTGCTTACAGGGCCACAGCCCCTCCTGTATATAAACCAGCAGCCAAAGGCTGCAAGGAAGTGTCTGCTTCCCCCTCAATAAAGCGACCACATTCACTCTCCCTCACTGTCTATAAGCTCTATCTCTGTCTTTGGACTTGTAGGTCACCCAGTGCTGGCCTAAAGCTCCTATATTGTTGTTTATCAGATATATCTTGTATCTGATCATTTCTCTAGGCTCAAGCGCAGTCTAGCATCACTGTCCACTCTAACCCATCACTGTCCATCGCATTCTTGAAGCAGGAACTGTCCCCTTGCTTCCCTGTTGCTCCATCACTGCTATTACACCCCTATCATCAATCTATCATCACTCTTCAATCCCAGGACTCTTCCTAACCACTGTGGTAGGCTGAAGAGGAGTCAATACCATCCCCAGTCACATCTATTCCCCATCAGAAGCCCTTCCCTTCCCTCCTGCATCCTGCCTGAAGGCATGCAGCACATCCCCCTGAGGAGAATAAATACCAGAAACGCAAAGGGAGACCACCACTCGCATTTTGCTGTCATTTGGTGTTGGTTGTTGGTTGTTCTGACCTCTTCCCTCACTTAGGCACACACCGGTTCTTGCTTTTACCCCCAGTTTCCTGTCATCGATCAAAACATGTTGAACACTGCTAAGTCGAACAGCCCCATCGCCTCTGCTGCCACCGAGTCCAGGGATTGGACGAAGGCCCCAACACCGGAGCTTCAGTCCAGTAGCAAGGACAAGTCCGACGTCCTCGATGCCAAGGCGAAGGAACATTGTCATCGCAAGCAAGTGAAGAGGGAGGAGAAGCAGCATAGAGAAGAGGCGGAGAGGCGAGCGTGCGAAGAGGCGGAGGCAAGGGCTCATGAGGAGGCGGAGCACGCTAAGGTGGAGGCGGAGCAGAAGGCAAGAGAGGAGGTGGAGCGCCAGGTGCGTGAGCAAGTGGAGAAGGACAGGGCGGAGGTGCAGCGAAGGGCTGCAGAGGTCGCAGCGAGGCAGAGGGCGTTGGCGCAGGAAGCGTCGAAGAAAAGAACGAGGGAAGAGCTGGAGGCAGGTCCAAGTGGTGACCGGAGTGACAACGTCCGGTAAGTACTTTTATTAATATTCTTTGCTATTTTTAACTTCCTGGTAGGTGCGTTCACTGTGTGAAGCACAAAGCCAAGTGCGAAAGGGACCCAGAGAAACCCAAGCAGTGTGCGTGTATGAAGTGCGCTGGGCTCAAGGAGCGGTGTGAGTGGCTGGAGGTGGGGAACGCCGGGTCTGGGTCCAGTGGCGACAAGGGCAAGGGAAAGGCAGTTGAGACGTCACCACGAGGAGGGGAGAAGAGGAAGAAGAAGAAGATGGTTGCCAAGGTCATCATCGACGACGACATCGTCGAGGTGCCGGGGCCGTCTGGGCAGCAGTCTGGGTTTGACCCTGAACCATTCCTGGAGCGGCTGGACAGGCTGACCAGGGCCATTGAGGAGATGACCGGGCAGATGCGCTGGGTCGCAGATGCCACTCGCTCGGTGGCAAGGGGAAACGAGCGGCTGACGGCCGGCCTCAAGACTTTCCTCGAGGAGTGTCGTTTCTTCATGGTGCCCTGGGATGAGGACGAGGACGAGGAGGATAGCAAGGTGGAGGTCGACCAGGAGGAGGTCAAACAAGAAGTCCAGGGGCTCCATGAGGAGCAGGGGAACCCTGGCAGCGGTGTGCCGGAGTAGGTGGTCCAGTCCAGAACTTGTAAATAGAAAATGTAAATTAGTTTTACTTTTGTTTATAAAGAAAAGTGGACTGGATTTGTGAGTGATATTATAAGCCAGAGTGAAACAGAGAGGAGAGACAGAGAGAGAAACAGATAAGAGAAATGGAGAGCGAGAGTATTATTACATGGACGCGAGTGGTCCAGGTTTGTCTGGGTACCGGACATGATAGTCTTCTAACAGTTCCATTGCATTGCCTAGTTCAGTGGCAAGAAGCCATGATGTTTCTTTGTCAGTCCCTTTGTAACCGGACCAACGTACCAAGTAAAGCAACTTGCACGTTTTGCGTCGACGGTCAACCTTGGAGTCGAGGATCTCAGAGATCTCAAACTCCGGTTCACCATCCACTTCAACCGGTGGCAGAGGAGGCTGTATCCAGTCCGGTATGGTATTGGGTATGGCCGGTTCGAGTTGGGAGACGTGGAAGACGGGGTGAACTGCACGCATGGAATCTGGAAGACAGAGGGTAAAGGAGAGGGAGCCTACTTGCACGATGATAGTGTAGGGCCCCAGGTTCTTCTCTGATAGCTTTTTGGATGGTTGAGTCGACCGGAAGTACTTGGCTTTCACATATACTTGATCGCCTACTTTGAAGTCTGGTGCCGGAGTACGTTTGGCATCAGCCGGACCGTGGTAGCGAAGTTGCGCGTGGGCCATTTCTTCTCGAAGGTATTGGTGCAGCGACTCAAGGTCGACTGCATAGTCACGAGCCCTGGCAGAGGTCATGTCGTGTTCTGGGTAGACAGAGATGTTAGGGTGGTAGCCCTTGTTAGCGAAGAACGGAGAGACTCCGGTGGTAGCACTAGGTGCATTGTTGTATGCGAACTCCGCCAATGGGAGTAGGTCCGCCCAGTTGTCCTGCTGGTAGTTGCAGTAGATCCGGAGGTACTGTTCAAGGGTCTGGTTAGACCGCTCTGTCTGGCCATCACCCTCCGGGTGGTAACCGGAGGTGAAGTGGAGGTGCATGTTGAGGGCCTTTCCGAGTGACCAGAAGAAGTGCAAGACAAACTCGGTACCGCGATCTGAGGTGACGTGGGCGGGGACACCGTGCTTGGAGAACATATGGAGTAAGAAGAGCTTTGCGAGCTCCGGGCTAGTGATGGTGTCGTGAGTAGGAATGAATATGGCTTGTTTAGAAAGCCGGTCTACCACGACCAGAATGGCAGTAAAGCCAGTAGATGAAGGGAGTTGCTCAATGAAATCCATCAAGATGGAATTCCATGGCTTCTCCGGTACAGGGAGCTGTTTCAGCAGCCCATAGGGTCTATGGTGCAGTGTCTTAGCTCATGCGCAAGAGGTACAGGACCGGACGTAATCCTTGACGAAGGTCCGGTGACCAGACCAAGTATACTCATGCCGGATTAGTTCTAGAGTCCGGTTTTGCCCAAAGTGACCAGTGAGTGGGTGATCATGTTGATACCGGAGTACCCGGAGATGGAGGTCATCCAAGTCCGGTACGTATATGCGATCGTCTAGTTGTAGGAATCCTGCCTCGTCGGTGGACCAACAAGAGTCCGGTGGATCTGCAAGGTGGACCTGGGCAATGGGATCAGAGGGTAGTGCAGAGAGGATGTCGCTATGGAGTGTTTCCACGTCCATGATTGCGACTGCATGGAGGACCGGAAACTCTAGGTAAGTAGCGCGAAGAGAATTAGAGAGCTGTTCTTGAGTGAATACCAGCCTAAGATTTTGAGGATTAACCCGGGCGTAGCCACTATCCCCCTCTTTGGGGTAGACGTCCCATTGTCTAGTGAGGGTGTCCGGCTTGGCACTGAGTTTCCCGGGATGGAAACGAATGACAAGATTAAATTGCGAGAGAAATTCAGACCACCGGGCTTGCCGGCGGGACAGTACTTTTGAGGTGGAGAAATACTCAAGGTTTTTGTGGTCCGTGATGATGTCTATAGGGGAGGCGGAGCCTTCAAGGTAATGGCACCAGTTCTGGAATGCTTCGAAGATAGCAAGCAATTCCTTATCGTGGGTGTCGTAGTTCAGCTCCAGAGCAGTCAAGGTCCAGGAGTAGTACACAACCAGACGGATCTCTCCGTCAGTGCAGGTAATGGACAAGATGCCAGTGACGGCGTAGTCGGAGGCGTCTGTTTCCACGATGATAGGGGTATCCGGAATGAAGTGGGTGAGGATAGGCGCAGTAGTGAAGGCGTGCTTGAGAGCATTGAAAGAGTGTCGACAGTCCTCGGAGAAGTTCCAGGGAGCATCCTTCCAGGTGAGCCGGGTAAGGGAAACCACGATGTCGGAGTAGTTAAAGATAAACCGGTGGTAGAAGTTGGCGAAGCCTAGGAAGGACTGGATGTCCTTTACCTTTCATGGTTCAGGCCAGTCGGAGATGGTTTGGATCTTGTCCGGAGACATAGTCAAACTGTCCGGAGAGAGGCGATAGCCAAGGTACTCTACCGAGTCTGAGTGGAACTCACACTTTTCCGGTTTGGCGAAAAGGCCATGTAACCAGAGACGGCGGAGCACTTCCTGGACGTGCTGCTGGTGGGACTCCATATCCTCGGAGTAGATTAGAATGTCGTTGAGGTATACAACGACGCAGACATCTAGCATGTCAGTGAAGATGGTGTTGACAAAGCGCTGGAAGGCTGCCGGGGCGTTAGTGAGGCCAAAGGGCATTACTAACCACTCGTAGGACCCATAGCGCGTACGGAAGGCGGTCTTCCACTCGTCGCCTGGAGCAATCCGGACTAGATGGTACGCATGCCGGAGATCAATCTTTGAATAGATTTTAGCGCGGCTAGGTGAGTCCAAAAGATCAGAGATTAGGGGGAGTGGATAGCGATCCTTCTTGGTAATTTTGTTTAGGCCCCGGAAGTCAACACAGAGGCGGAGTGAGCCATCCTTCTTCTTTATGAAGAGGACCGGAGCAGCGTGGGAGGAGGTGGTAGGACGGATGAAACCTGTATTAAGATTCTTGTCGATGAAGGTCTGGAGAGCAGAGAGCTCAACCGGAGACAGTGAGTAGAGAGTTCCCAAAGGTGGAGAGGTACCTTCTTCAAGGTTGATCTTCAGATCGTACTCGCAATGTGGGGGAAGTTCAGAGGCCTTTGCCTTACTGAACACGTCCGCATAATCGCGATACTCCAGAGGGATGATGTCCAAGTCCAGCAGAGTAGAGGCGGAGGAAGAACGAGCCTTCGCTGAGTCAGAGGGACGCAGCTGGAGTTGGTATTTGGTGGATCCCTCTAACTTGCACGCACGCACGAATGCGGCTGCGTTAATCAGAGAGATGTGTGGAGGGGTGCAAACCGGAGTGTCGACAGATGGTGCAAGGCCAGGGTCAGATTGGCCAGAGAGGCCGGAGACAGGGTTACCGGACAGAACCGGAGAGGGAGTCGACGGGGGCGCTGGCAAACTTTCTGCAAGTGTTCAGAATGTTAAACTGCTCAATACCCAGTCAATCGACGGATTGTAGCGGGTGAGCCAGTTATGTCCGAGAACGATTTTGCATTGAGAATCCAGCGGAGTTAGGTAAAAGGTCATGGGGGTGACATCACCGGATGTGGGGAACTTCACTGATAGGTCGATGGCTTGAGTAATTACAAAATTTGAGGTACCGTCGAAAAGCTGGAGTACAATCGGGGAAACGGAGTAAGTGAGGAGGGAGTGTCTGAGAGCATATTTGGTATCTACAAAACAGTGCGTGGAACCGGAGTCCACAAGCGCATGGAGTTCTGGTAAATCGTAAGATAAAAGGAAAACATGGGGCATAAGAGAGTTAGGATCGTAAAGAGCAGACGTGTTGTCACGCACCAAACAGGTTTGGTACAGTGAACATGGAAGATAACGCCTATATTGAATGATCCTTATGCGAAGGATAAGCACGACAGACCCTCATCGTAGCCATCTATCACACAAGAACCGCCAAGAAGCAGAAGAAACTGAAGGAATAACATCAATTGTGGTATGAGTAGAGTTTTAAAGTCCAGTCCAGTCCGGTTTTTTTGCCTTTTTTGGAAATGGACTGGACTGGACTGCTTTGGGAAGCCTGTGAATGGTTCATGGACTGCTTAAAGACTGGTCCAAAGCAGTTGCAACCGGTTTTTCAAAAAACTGGTCCAAAACCACTCAAAAACTGGTCCAAACCACTCAAAAACCAGGTTTTTTGCATTTTATTGATGTTTTTCACATCAAAGGTGTGTCAGATAGCATCTAAATACTATGTATACACTGTAGGAATTAGATACAAGTCATTACATATTTATCTGTGCCATACTTCATCTAAAAAGATCAATTTTACACCCCTTAAGACCCACTGCAGGCCAAAATTAGCCTGTAATATAGGGGGTTTTCTACCATATATGTATTGCTTACATAATGCGGTTGCAACCGGTTGCAACTGGTCTTTTTCATCATTCCCAAAAGTAGGCAACTGGCAACTGCAGTCCAGTTGTGACTGGTCTGGTCCAGTCCGGTTTCCAGTCTTTTTGCAGTCCTATGGACTGGACTTTAAAACTCTAGGTATGAGAAAGGAATGCACACATCTGCAGTCCAGCTCCCATACCAGAATGATCAAAGAAGGCGAAGAATTGATGGAGAAACGAAGGAGAAAGAGAAGAAATGATTTTTAGTGCCCAAATGTCATTTTTAGGCACCCAGTGCCGGCATTCCGATATTTTGAATAGCTCCATTGTTTCTAAAGCTATCAGGCATGTGACTATACTGTCAGAGAGCCTAGAATGTGGTCTATCTGCCTGTCAAGTTCCGACGCAAATCCGTTCATTTCCCACGGAGATATTCCCCCCGCAATCCAGATGTTCACTTCATCGCTCACTATGGAGTCCATATTTTCTCTGGATCATTTCTCTGCTATTGCTGCAGATCTCCACTATGTCCTGCTCTTAGGACAGCCTCTCCCAGAGTTCCTGTGCACTGCCTGGCACATATCTTCCCAGCCTGCTCCCTCAGTCCCTCTCGTTCTCAGTCTATTGTCAAGCTTGAGAAGTCTTCTCTGGTCATCTCTGTGTCCCCTGAGCCCTCAGCCTATGGTCCCTTCCTCCCAGATACTTGCCATGTCCATCTTCCTCTGTCGTTTGTCTCACTTCCCTGGATGCATCAAATTCAATACTCTATCTGCTTCCCTACTTTCAGATGACGTCCCCCAGCACCATGACAGTTATTCCCCCACTTTATAGTGTTATTAGGAAGAAGAACCCTCTCTTGTTCTTTCCCAGAAGAGAGCTCGTCAAGGGAGCCCATGGTTGCGCTTCAGCGGCGCTAGAACACATGCACTATACCTTAGTGTATGCTGACCCCCCAAAAGACCTCTGGACCCCTGGTACCCTTCTTGTGGCTGTTTTGTCTCGGATCAATCCCCCTATTAATCTCAGGTCTTCCCCATTGTTGTCCCATCAAATTCCTGATGGTACACAGCCCCCCATCAAACTTCTTAGGCTGTGCATCAATGACTCCTTCTGCTGTGCAGTGACTCATCCCTTGCTTACTGATGCTCTCTTGTCATCAGTATTACTCTATCCCTTTCGCATTTTTGGTATATTACTCAGCTGATGACTCACTCCCTTACCAATCAATCTTGTCATGCAGCTTACTCATTCCTTTACTCAGCAGCTTATTCATGCTCCCTATGCTTACTCATTCCTGCTTATCCCTTGCTTACTGATCGCTTACAAACCCCTTACAAAGCTCTTACCAATCCCTTACCAATCCTTGACAAATTCTGCTTACTCCCTTCTCTTTTTGTACTTTAATGCTGTGCCCCCCCATGTATTTAAACCCCTGGGCTCAGCCCAGTGAAAAAAGACCCAATTGCACAAAATTATCCCTCTCTCAGACTCTCTCAATCAGTATCCCTTCAATCTTTGAGTCCTTGTAGGCTTCAGTGAAGGTCTAAAGGCTCAATATTGTCAAGTTTATCCAAGTTATTCAAGATCTATTCTTTATACTAGGCTCAAGCAGAGTCTAGGCTTCATACCAGTCAATCTTCATCACCTCTGGACATCAGAGGCATCTCTGCCCCTTTGCTGCACCAATCTCTAGGTGTAGTATCGCTGTTTCAGTCTCAGTCAACCCAATCCCCGCTTTGACACTTCCTAGGCTTTAGGAAGAGTCCAGACCCCTATCCCCTTCGTCTTCTATTACTCCTGTACCCCAGGAGTATCCTGCATCATCGTCTGCATCACCCTGTTGGTGTAGATCCCCTTCCCCCCTCCTCAGCACATCCTCTCTGGACACCACGGAGGTAAACCACCACTCGCACTTTTTCGTAGTCCTTTGTTGGTGTTGTGTTTGGGTTATTACTCTGAGCCAAATCCACACTTTGACTCACAGTGTTGAGGCGAGCCTCCTTGGGTGCACTTCCGGAGTCAACGCAGCTCGCCGGTTGTGCGGAGGGCTGGGAGCTGCTTACTCTTTTTTTGACTCGGAGTTGGCACCCGAGTTGGAGTCCGTCTTAGCGGACTCAGCAGCGATGGCTGCAGCACGAGCCTTGGCCTTTTTGGTCTTCTTTGGACAGTTGTCCACGAAATGACCGGTGCCTCCGCAGAACATGCAGAGGTTGTTGTCCAGATGCCGTTTGCGCTCGTCTGCGGTTAGCTTCCCGTCCTTACCAAGCTTGTTGGTTAAGTCCGGTCTGGAACCAGAGGAGGACTGGTTGCTGGTCGCTTTAGACGAGCCAGAGGAGTTGGCGGAGCTGGGGGAGTTTCCGGTCTTGGATTTCTCCTGACCGGAGTTGGATGAGTTTCCTCCGGAGTTGGAGGACTTGGTTGTGGACGAGGTGGGCTGACTCTTCGTCGTGCGAGAGATCTCATCTTTGCGCTCCCAATAGCGTGCGTCAATCTCTTGGCAAAGAGCCCTCAACCCATGCAGAGTCAGGGGTTTCCTGACTCGAGCGATTTCATCCTTGAGACGATCCAGGAACCCGGAGTAAAACAGGCGGCGGAGCGCGCCATCCCCGTAGTCCTGGACCTGCGAGGCGAGTCGGTTGAAGTCTACTATATACCATGTAACGCGGTGAGCATCCTTCATCCGGAGATGCTTGAGTTGATGCTCAGCATCAGTGATGGGGTCGTGAGGCCCAAAGGTGCTTTGCAGCTCAGCGACGAAATGGACCCAACTGTCCATCCAGAGTGGGTGGTCAGCCAGATCACCGGAGTTGAGGAGGTCCAGTTCGAACCACTCCAACGTCATACCTTTGAGATAGGACTGGGCAAATGTTACCTTAGCCCTATCTAGGCGGAACCCTTTGGCGCAGTCCTGGAAGCAGAGCTCACATTGGACCAAGAAGGTCCTGAGCTTTTTTGGGTCCGTACCATCGAAGGTGTCCAGTTCACGGACTTTGGCACGGGAGGAAGAGGTGTCATTGGTCCAGTGGGAGGAGCGGGAGAGGCGATTGACAGCGATTGCTAAATTTTGGAAAACAGCTAGACCAGGGTCTAGCTCATCCATTGCGTCGATGAAGTCGTCATTGTTGTTGTCGTCATTGTTGTCGCCATCTCCGGGGTCATCCGGATCAGCTCCGGGTCCGTCCTCGGGGCCGGTCATGACGGTAGGGGAATCGATCACCAGAAACGCATTCATGGTGACAAAAGTCCACAGAACCACGAAGGCTCTGGGATGCAGCATCCCGACACAGAGTCAAAGACGCTGCTGGGTTGCAAGCTGTAAAGCTCCGGAATTGGCTAATGGAAGCCGGAGGTTGCCTGCGGTTAGACAGGGCTTGTTGGGCAGCAGAGAGATGGAGGTCGTCTACTGCACCTGCTTCCTCAGCAAGTGCTGCAGCGGTACGAGCGCGAGAGCACGTAGTCATAGTCATAAGAGATGGAGAATAGTTTGCGTATGAGGTATGGAAACAGTGAACCCACACAGGTGTGAGTCTGAAATACTGTCAAGTCTGGGTCTACTCCAGTAGGGGGTCCAGTCAAGTCCAGACGAAAGTGGACGAAGGAGGAGGGCAGATGCTGGACAAGAGATTAGTCCGGCCGGAGTTGGTGACCGATTGGGTTCAACGACTAAGGACAATGAGCGTTGACCCCTTGTGTAGGTTCCGGTCAAGGGAAGGAGACAGAGATGGAGACAGAGATGGACGAGAACAGGAGTAGTGACTTATGTTGATTTCAGACTGAGGTCTACAAGGTAAACTAGAGGGTACTTATACTAAGTAGAAACTAGGGTCGAGTACATACGGTGACAAGTAAACAACCTAATAGCGGACAAGGGATGACCGGAGTTGGGACTAGGTCAGGTCCGGTGAAAATGCTACAAGGTATAGGATATATCGAGTTCACGGAGAACTCACGTCAAGGCAGGGTAGACGGCGAGGTGTAGTAAGAGCGAATGGAGTATAGACCAAGGGTCGTAGTTAATGGAAGGTTATCTGCGCGACCGTGACCGGAGTAACTGAGAACAACCGGAGTTGAGCTATGGGGCTGCAATGCGACTGGAGTAACCAGATAAGATTTGGAGTTGGACATGGTCGTAACAGTAGATCCTTCTCATACTTCAGCTATACTCTTGATTTCTCTGCTTCATATGACATTTTACAGGCAGTTTGTTAACTTAATCGCATAAGTGTCATATATTGCAATCAACATTAGTTCTAACCAGCTGTTTCTAGCCTAATCAACAAACGGCATATGGGCCCCACCCACATATGCTTCCTTCATGCAAGCAACATCAATTCTAACTAGCCATTTCTAACCTAATCAACAAACGGCATATGTATCCCACATGCATATGGTTCTTTATGCAAAGGTAGGGTCAATTTCCAGAACCGAAATGGTCATAGGCTGAGCCTCTCTTGCCAGACTAATTACCAAATGATTAGTTGCCTCCGAAGTCAAATGCAAACCCATCCTCTTCATGCTGTGTCCACATTGTGCCATAGTTTTGGTCGAGATTACATAGTGCAAGTTTGAGATCAATCTCAGGAATCTGAAGGGATGGCGAGCATGGTGCCGAGCTCTCGGGGACCTGAGGGGATGCCGGGTGTGGTGTCAAGCTCTTGGGAACCTGAGGGGACGAGCCAGTTTGTTCGGGTGCTGAGTGTGGTACTGGTCCATTGATTATTCTGGCACCGGTGCTAGAGATTGTGTCAACAGTATTAGTGGATGTGGACATCATTGGAGTATTTGTAGTGGTAGCTGGGCTGCTTCGTGAATTATCTTCATCCTCTGTGTCAGTAGGGACAATATCCAAGCTTTTGAATCCACGACGTGATTTCTTGTGTGACTGTTTTGTCCCCTTGTCAGAATGGGTTTTACAAGTGTGCTTGATGAATTCACCACTGTTAAGCTTTGCATCACACTCAGAGCAAAGAGTAGTATACTCCTCATTGCTAAGTTTCTTCCAAAATATAGCTCCGGACTCCCACATCCTGAGGAGTGCCTCCAAATCTGGCAGTGCACTAGATACAGTACTCAGATTTTTGAAAGGTATGTGAGGGGGCCAGCCTTCAATGGCAACTGAGTAGCGTGTAACAATATTTTGGATGTAGCAAGCCCACTGCATCTTAGCAGCAGGCACACCAGTGATTAGTCCTGAAATCATGGTAAGCAATAGTTTATGAAGGGGCAACCATAACACTTATGCAGTTCAGCGTTGATAATCTCTTGGATCGTGCCTCGCACATTGGAAACACGCTGTTTATAATTGTCTACAGCACCTGAATAGTAGTTAGGATTTTCGGTAGATGGAAATAAGAATAGAGAACCACCTTTGACACCTTGAATGGCGAATCCCTCCATTCTGCTTACCAAGTCCTGGTCATCAATGCGCATCACAGTACCCATAAACTTTTCAACACCTTCGGTCACAAAGGTAATTCCACACAGTGAGAGATCTGTCAACCCATGCGTTGTGTAAAGCATGGTCTCTGCACCAGTACGGTGGCACAGACTCATCAACTACATTGTAAATACTTGTCAGCTAAAAGTACACGGAAAATTAATAACATACCTCGCCCTCGACGGCTTTGAGCGTCCCAGTGATGTCGTTGACCTTCAACTTGGAGGTAGCATGCAGCCCAAAGGTCTTGTGTTCCCTATGAGGCGCATACTCTTCAATGAGGGCCTCCTTTTCCTCCACTGAGAGTGCCTTGTACTCTTTGCTTGCCTGTTGCACAAGGGCTGGCAATGCGGCCTTGCCTCCCGGAAGGTGACCTAGGGCTTTAAAATGTCAGAGACACGCAGACAAAGAGGAGGGAGCATATAATACCTCCAGTGTTTTGTTCCTTCCACTCTTTGGTTTTTTTCCAACAGAAAGTGTTCCACACAGAGGGCTTGGAGCGCCTTGTGTGAAATGAACTGTGTCCAAGGTATAATTCACACTGGACACGATTGACACTATTGTGGTTGGCCAGTGCAATGGTCTTTGTTGTATTGTCGATCTGTTGCCACACCATTGAGGTCCTGCTTGAAATGTTCGATCTTCTTCCATTGCTGGGCCAAGAGCTCTTCGCAGGCCTCTTGGGTGAGGGTGACTTTGGTCCGAGGCTGAGAGGGAGGCTGCACCAACCCCCATTGGCCTTTCTGAACGAAATAAGACTTGGATGACATTGAGCGTGTCCACTCACAACCTGAGTCATCCAATGTATTTAAGTAACATGGCCAGGGTAATTGACCCTGGCCCAATAGTATTTCCCTGCAAACAATATAGTACACAGTGACTAGTGAAGCATTAGGCTGACAATATAAAGAATGCACAAGCCCAGACAAACACAACCAATCACTTTAACGAGAAACCCAAAGACGGACAGTCCATACTAGGATGGGTGCTGTGTTAAAAACTAGTGAGGAAGGCAGTGTATATATTTTTACTTACCTTTTCGAACCTAGTCCCCATACTACCCTGAGTATCCACGTTGAGCACTCAAGAAAGATTGGCAGCCTGTTCGTAAGGAAGGTTCCATTGATGAGATCTCAATAATGCCTCCCATCGGCTGCTACGGACAGTACTAATAAGCATTCAAAGTTGCAGCAAGACATCATCATTCATCTTGAAGCGATCAAGGACTGCATCAGTATTTGGCCCAATGTTAACAAGCGTGGGGGGAAATATAGCAGGGTTGGTCAAAAACACTGGTGCAGGATGGGCTAATGGTTGGGCAGTGGGTGGGACGTGTTCGACAACCCTAAGGGGAGAATGGACCTCCGCCAGTCATCGTTGTTGGACTGACTGTGGTTTTTGTGGCCTGGAGGGAGGACCATCTTTTTTTTTTCCAAGCTCCTTCAATCAACACTATCACACCAACAGTACACAATATTGCCTAATCAATGGTCCACATTTTTGGTAGTCAGCACAGTAATTTAATTCTGCAATGTGTATCAATTTTGGGTCTGACCCAGTTTTGCAATGGTTGACAACTTTTTTGCTCAACAGGCCTGACCCAGTTCTGCAATGTCAGCCTGACCCAGTTTTGCAATGCTTGACAACTTTTTCCTCAACAGGCCTTACCCAGTTCTGCAATGTCAGCCTGGCCCAGTTTTGCAATGCTTGACAACTTTTTCCTCAACAGGCCTGACCCAGTTCTGCAATGTCAGCCTGACCCAGTTTTGCAATGCTTGACAACTTTTTTTCTCAACAGGCCTGATCCAGTTCTGCAATGTATATACAATGTCAGCCTGACCCAGTTTTGCAATGCTTGACAATTTTTTCCTCAAAAGGCCTGACCCCATTCTGCCATGTCAGCCTGACCCAGTTTTGCAGTAATTGACAACTTTTTTCTCAACAGGCCTGACCCAGTTTTGCAATGTATCTACAACATCGGCCAGTCCCAGCTTTGCAACACTTGTCAATTTTTTTGTTCAACAGGCCTGACCCAGTTTTACAATGCTCCCACCAGTCCCAGTTCTGCAATTTTTATCAAACATCAGCCCATCCCAGTTTTGCAGTGATTAATGTCCCTCAGGCCTGTACCAGATTTGCAATAATAGAAAACATCGGCCTGGCCCAGTCTTGCGAGCATCGGCCGGTGTCGGCTAGTCCCACCTTTACAGGCAAATGTACATGTCCGATGACCCACTTTTGCGAGGGTTTGTGACTGAACTACCTGAAATTAGTGTGAGCATCTGTTGATCGGGTTGATAGAAAAATGAACCTGCTGGACGGGAGAATCGTCGGGAATGATGTTGAGATGCCATGACGGGAGGGCAAACCATGCTGCACAGACAATCAGGAACGTCCAGAGTGGGGAGGGAGTGGGGAGAACGCCAAGAGCGTCAAGGGAAGGGGTAGAGCATTGAACAGCAAGAGCGTTGAGGTGTGGGGAGGACGTCAAGGATGTCGGGAGCATTGAGAACGACGTTGGGAGGGCGATGAAAGGGCGAGCCACACCTGAGGCTGCATGGGCAATGAACGAGGCATAGGGGGCACCGGAAGAAAGCTGGAGGTGTTGTCGGACGTCCGTCGAGAGGGTTGATGGAGGAAAGAAGTAGGGAAGACGTCGAGAGCGTCGATGACAAGGGTGGGACGGTGATGGAGAAGGGTAGGCAGAGTGGGAAGCAACTGCGCTACATGGAATCATGTAATCAATCCCACAATGGAAAGAAGGGCGGGTGGTGGGACAAGGTCGGGCAATGCCACCCTGCAGCATTGCCGACAGGTCACGTATACCACCCAGAATGGTAAGGGGGGGAGGAGACAAGAAACAGACAAGGAAAAGATGACTTGGGGCAATATTTAATGCTGGTGGTGGGGCATTAGAGTTATCAAGCCTTAGTTGACTTAATGAGACAAGGAACCATTCAGTTTAGTAATACTTATATAATGGGAACCACAGGTGACCCCAGCACCAACACATGCACTCTGTGCCACTTGTCGGATACCCTCAGCGCTATGGCAAGAGAGGATCCACACTGGCTAGTACCAGTGTGGTGCTGCACAGGGACAAGAAAAGTGCTGGCATGCTCCTGAAAGGGACATTCTCGCCTGGCTGGCCTGTGGGAACAGCCTCGGGCACTGTTGGCTTCACTGACAAAGAAGCCTCCTTGTCCCCACCCACCTTCACCCAGTTTTTCAGACCATCCTTGTGTCGGGTAGGTGCCAGCTCATATGCTTCGGCCTACTCCCCTCGTATGTGGTAGATGTTAATTCACTTAAACAGCCCTGGAAGGGCAGCGGTTTAAGCTCTCTGACGAGAGCTTTCGCAGGCTCTAAACTGCATGCCCAAACCCACCCCTTTACCTGTCCCTGTGTGTACTGTACGTGGCCCTGCTCTTAGGAGAGGGGCGTCCGATGGACAGATTTGATCACCTGGGATACCTCTCTTTGCGCACAGACTATACACTACCCCCTCTGGGCAGCTGCAGCGTGACCACCATCGCCAGCATGCACACACGCTACGGCATGACCACCACCCACTGGCATGATGGCAATGACTCCAGCGCCAGCACGCATGTCACACGTACACTATGGCATGACAACAACAAAAATGGCCACGGGCCCAGAGCCAGCATGCACACACGCTGCAGCATCAGCACCATCAGCACCATGGTGTGACGGCGATGGCCCCAGTGCCAGCATGCACGCCGTGACCACTACCATCACTGACGTGACAACGACAACGACAACGACATGACTGCCACCATCCATTTCAATGTCACCAGCCACCACCACCACCACCAGACATGGATGATGGCAACAACAACGACACAACACAGATGGTTGGTGCACAGCATCACAACAACGATTGTCACCGCCACCACCTGCATCATTGACCACCAGCACAATGATGATAGCCACAACGGGCCACCAACGTGATGACACTGACCACCACCTCCAGCAGCAGCAGCAGCAGCATCAACGATGACATGATGCTCATGGCCAGTGCCACAGCAAAGACAACAACAGCGGTGACAACTTCATGCCAGAATGGTGAAGGTGACAACAATGACAACAATGACAACAATGACAACATCAATTCTGTGCCAGCATGGTGGAAGTGATGACATCAATGCCATGATGCCCATGACCAATGCCATGGCAAAGACAACAATGGCAACATCAACTTTGTGCCAGCACAGCAGAGGTGACGATGTCAATGCCATTACCATGGTGAAGATGACAATGATGGTGTGTGACAGGCAGATGGCATGACAAAGGTGACAACAACATCATCTCTGCACACGGCAAAGACAATGGCCCCATGCCAGCATGTCATTGATGACAATGACAACTGTTATGGTTTGTTTACTTACTTACATAAACATAAAGCGCACATACAGTAGAGTCTATTATCATAGTCCCTCAGTAGCTTGCCAGCATACTGAGGGTGAGTACATTCCTACTAACCACTTACTACTTACTGATACCTTGTAGTTACCCTACAGGTATAACTAATATATAAGTAGCTTGCCAGCATACTGAGGTTACCTACAGCTCTCCTTCTCCCTTCTTTCAGGCTAGACCTTCCCTGTGCAGACCACCACCTTTCTATAACAACACCATCTCTGTAGTATGCATGGCAAAGGTGATGACAATGGGTCTGTGCCAGCATGGAAAAGGTGATGACAACCATGATGCCGTCTCCATGCGCACGGCAAAGACAACGACCCAGTTCCAGCATGACAGACAGTGTTGATGACATGACCATTAGCTTCATCACATAGGTTATATTGTACTAGTTATCATTGCAATACAATTATACATTTTAACTACAGTATGTACAACAGAGGAATACAGACATAGTGTGACAATCTGATACTAGTCTGATTACCAGACTAATCTGATACAGAGTACAAACCTATCTACAAATATTGGGTATGACAAAGTGATGTGCATAGCCAATACCATGGCAGTACTACGACAACAGCAATGAGGCATGATGGTGACGAAGAGTGGGGATACCACAGTGACGGGCGGTGTTGATTGATGCGACCATTATCCTAGGTGCTCGTTTGTCTACCTACTATTCCATGTGTCCTGTGGCAAGTATCAAGCAAGCTCTGCGCCGATGCAGTCGGCACTTCCTGAGTATCTGATAAACAGCAATATAGGAGCTTTAGGCCAGCACTGAGTGACCTACAAGTCCAAAGACAGAGATAGAGCTTATTGACAGTGAGGGAGAGTGAATGTGGTCGCTTTATTGAGGGGGAAGCAGACACTTCCTTGCAGCCTTTGGCTGCTGGTTTATATACAGGAGGGGCTGTGGCCCTGTAAGCACAAATGACTAAGTGCTTGGTAAGAGATTGGTAAGAAATTGGTAAGCGATTGATAAGCAGTGTAATCAGGCTGAGTCATCGATGGGGAGAGCCTGAACAAGCTGCTGAGCCAAGGGAAAGAGCAAAAACATAGGTAAAAAGGGGTGCATAACCAAGAATATGGAAAAATCATTGCATGGGGCCCAAAAGAGAGGGGGGGAAAGCATGGGATGAGTAGATCGAAGCTAAATGAGCATATGCAATGACATAATGCATATGAATCATAGGGGCATGAGTCATGAATTGATAAGCAGCATGATAAGCATGATTTGAAGGATGATTGGTAAGTGATTGGTAAGGGAAGTAATGGGGATTAGTAATGCCAAGAGGGGATGAATAATGCACGGCAGAGTGAGTCAGAGTGAGCCAGAGTGACTCTGTGTGACTCAGACAGAAGGGAAGCACAACCTGTGATTGATTGAACTTTAGATCTGGAGATGAGCTTCTGAAGCAGTGCCACTGATGGGAGTGGCTGGGAAGATATGTACCAGACAGTACACAGGAGCTCAGGGAGAGGCTGTCCCAAGAGAAGGACATAGTTGAGGTCTGCTGCAATAGCGGAGAAACATTCCAGAGAAAATACAGACTCCATGGTGAGTGATGAAGCAGGTGTCTGGATTGCAGGTGGAATATCTCTGTGGGAAATAAACAGATTTACGTCGGAACTTGACAGGCAGATAGACCACGGTCTAGGCTCCATGATGGTATAGTCACATGATTGATAGCTTCAAAAATGGTGGAGCTATTCAAAATATCGGAATGCTGGCACTGGGTGCCTAAATTTGACATTTGGGTGCTAAAAATGATTCTTCCTTTTCTCCTTCATTTCTCTATTGTTTCTTCTGCTTCTTTGGTTGTTCTGGTATGGGAGTTGGACTGCAGTAGGTTGCATTCCTCTCTCATACCGAAATGATCATCATTCCTTGGATTCTTCTGCTTCTTGGTGGTTCTTGTGTGATAGATGACTACAACGAGCTTGTATTCATTCCTCGCATAAGGATAGTCTTGACTTTGTGTGATATGGATAGCGAGGGCTGTCTGTATCCCTCAAGTTGGGACAATCTTTCAACAGATCTTGGGTGCATCCTTCACATCAGTTTCATTGGCTAACTTTCTCCATGTCCACAGTACCAAACACGTTTGGTGCGTGACATCATGCACCGCAAAGATACCTTGCCTTCAATATAACATGCAATGGCATATGACAAACTTGTCATGGTCTTCAGGAGTACATTATAAACCACTGAAATTGATTGATGCTACGTTGAACGCGATGATATTGACCATAAGAATGGAGAGGGTGAGTGAGATATACTGCGAGAACAGACACTGCTGCACAAGTTTCAGTTGTCAACTGCACCAATCAAAAAGAGGCTGCGTCACCCGTTATTGTAGTATTTGACCTAGGAGTATGGTAATTACCATCAGACTGATAGCACTCGACAGGCCAACTACCACTGCCAAATGAGGAAAAAACCCCTAAAGAAACCTAATGGTTAGATACCAGTAGTATATTTGAGACCCTACTGTAGCCAGACCTAAATTAGAAGTAGACCCCTGTATCACAGGGGGGTCATTACACCAGACTGGCAAGCACAGCCACAATTTCCAAAAAAGGAAATAGGGGTCAAAGTCATAGCCACCAATCAGGGGAATCCAGATATGGTCTTACCTAAGCAATTCATTATGATTTGATGGAGCTACAGCCAAAATAATTTTTAAATGTGACGCAAAAAAAAGAATAGCCCCTATTTTGACTAGCAAAATTGCGTAGTATTCATTAGGAAATGTGGTAGTATTCATTAGCACATGTCCAAACATGATTATATCAGCATCAGCAGTGCCACTCCACTCAGAATCTGTCCATATATGGAAATAGTTGACTGGCAATATTTCCCACCCTTGGTATGCACTTCCCCTGCCTTCCTGAGCTTCATCCCTGGCACATATACAGTGCACATAGTATCCTGCATGTCATATTAGTATATAAGAGCACAACTGGATCCTTATGTCAGTGTATAAGGGCCTCAGGATAAATGGAGAATATTTTAGGGGTAAAAACAAAAAAGTGTTCGCATTTTTGAACCACTTGACATATCCATTTGGAAACTACATCCCCTTCAAGGGGCCATATATGCCCACAACATATCATAGCCACTTGGCACAAGGTGGGCCCTCTGATGTGCTGATTCATGTTCTTCTCCTGTACACATATTCCTCTGGCAGGCCATTACCAAGAGGGATGGTGCATGTCAGATGGTCTAGGGTGGTGGTACTATACCATGACCATATGGGTATCAAATATAAATATATTTGCCATCTGACTGCTTGAAGATGAGCAATTAAAGAAATCACATTTTTGCAACAATAGGGGCTGTATGGGTTCCCAGACTAGGTATCATCAATCTGACTATCTCAGCAGCTGGGGGGTATCATATAGTAGCTACTACAATGACCTCATGTCCATGCCACAATGTGGTGAAGATGAGGAGTGAAAACAACATTTAGAAGGCGTGGGAAAATGTATTTAAAAATGCGGAGACTTGCAAAACATATGAAACATTTGCCATATTACACAACACACAGCACTTTGCATTCTACAAATGATGCCATTGAGTTACTGGCATATAATAAGGCTTCCTGAATATATATTGTTCTCTAGTTAGATGACAGTTCACCTCAGGTGCTACCTTGGTGTTAAGACTCATCTACATTGTAGGATTGAAATCCATACAGTTATACTGTGTACATTTTCGCATTTTTGACATTTCATCAGTGCTAACAAAGGCATGTAGCATAAAAGGAGTCTATTGAGTGAATAGCAACTCAATGAGATCATTTTTAGAGTGCCAGGTGCTGTGTGTTGTGTAATATGGCAAATGTTTCATATGTTTTGCAAGTCTCCGCATTTTTAAATACATTTTCCCACGCCTTCTAAATGTTGTTTTCACTCCTCA
Source organism: Scleroderma bovista (assembly GCA_037178675.1). Lineage (NCBI taxonomy): Eukaryota > Fungi > Basidiomycota > Agaricomycetes > Boletales > Sclerodermataceae > Scleroderma > Scleroderma bovista. The sequence goes on from JAYMGJ010000379.1 coordinate 52,035, forward strand.
TCTTCACCACATTGTGGCATGGACATGAGGTCATTGTAGTAGCTACTATATGATACCCCCCAGCTGCTGAGATAGTCAGATTGATGATACCTAGTCTGGGAACCCATACAGCCCCTATTGTTGCAAAAATGTGATTTCTTTAATTGCTCATCTTCAAGCAGTCAGATGGCAAATATATTTATATTTGATACCCATATGGTCATGGTATAGTACCACCACCCTAGACCATCTGACATGCACCATCCCTCTTGGTAATGGCCTGCCAGAGGAATATGTGTACAGGAGAAGAACATGAATCAGCACATCAGAGGGCCCACCTTGTGCCAAGTGGCTATGATATGTTGTGGGCATATATGGCCCCTTGAAGGGGATGTAGTTTCCAAATGGATATGTCAAGTGGTTCAAAAATGCGAACACTTTTTTGTTTTTACCCCTAAAATATTCTCCATTTATCCTGAGGCCCTTATACACTGACATAAGGATCCAGTTGTGCTCTTATATACTAATATGACATGCAGGATACTATGTGCACTGTATATGTGCCAGGGATGAAGCTCAGGAAGGCAGGGGAAGTGCATACCAAGGGTGGGAAATATTGCCAGTCAACTATTTCCATATATGGACAGATTCTGAGTGGAGTGGCACTGCTGATGCTGATATAATCATGTTTGGACATGTGCTAATGAATACTACCACATTTCCTAATGAATACTACGCAATTTTGCTAGTCAAAATAGGGGCTATTCTTTTTTTTTGCGTCACATTTAAAAATTATTTAGAGGAATCATCTCTGGGGTAGTGAGATGATGGATGTCTGTCCTGTAGATTCCATAATATTAATATCCTAGCGCTGCTGACTCAGCATCACCTGACCTCTGATTCCTCTGAGCCTGTATGTCCCTAATACTACTACAGTGTCCTTGAGGGGGGGAAGGTGGGTTCAAGAAGTAATTGGGGTGAAAACCCACTAAGAAGTACATGGGAGATCATTGAGGACACCATAGTATAATAATTGATGGTGGATTATTAATACTAATATCAGTTTACATGATTGTCAATGCATCCTCACTAATACTAGTAATAGGATAAAGGCAATTAAATGGCTTGAAATGCTGCCCACATGGGCAGAACCTTTGCTTGGCTCTTCAGCCCTCACTAGAATAAAGGCAATTAAATGATTAGTAGAGCACCACAATAGCTGTAGAGAATATTATTACCTGACTCCTATTCCTACTATTCCACCCTATCATTCAAAGGAACATGTCACCATCAAGATGTCTGACAACAAAGAACTCATCCAGATTTGCAGGATCAGGATACAGCACAGCACCCCGGAGAATGGATATGACAGGGATAAATATTGGACTTGAACGGGCAGTTGCCTTGACATGAATCAACTTCAAGTCTTCATCAATGCGATGTCTAGCACCAAGTCCTGCTGTGTACGGCTGTACCAGGGCAAATTGAAAGGTCTGATCATCACCATCCAACTTTATCTTGCAAGAAAAAATGTAGATCAACCGCACAAAAGCAGTTTATGACTCTGTGAGGTGAATCAATGTGCAATCATATCGGGGTTTTCCATGGAATGCTGGGTTGCAGCGAAGATGGTCAACCTTATCATTCCAGTCCACTGCAGATTCATATCACACTCTAAGGTAGCGATACTCTTGTATCTAGTAGTAGTGGGGGAGAAAATAAATCATAAGCCCCCAAGATAAATGCAAGGAAGAGACATTACCAAGAAGTTGGAAGGGATGGTCATCCAATTGGTTAAATTGTAGCCATAGGAAGGGAGATTTGTATTGATGAAGTCAGTAAACTTCTGTCGAAACCCTCGAAATGCAGAATCCTTTGGGGAGCATTCCTTTTCAAGGTCTCCAATTTCTTGATGCTGACATACAGACCCAAGCTTGACATTTCCACAAGATGTAGCTGGTAGATCATTTGGGTGATCATCAAGACCTGTATTTACAGTCCTCAGGCACTTTAATTCAATTCAAAAAACAAAAAAGACCTATATCTGCCAGCTGTTCATCAACAACATCTATGCGAGCACGAAGGAACTTCAAAGCCAGTTTGTAATGATCAACTCGGAGAAGCTGCAAAAGTTTAAAACACTAATACCAGATAACAATCTCAGCATTTTAACTCACCTGATTTGCAACATCCTTATTATTTGTGTGATCACGGTAAGCATCCTTTAATGGCTTGTGCATTCCTTCATTTGGACGTGTGCTGTAATTCCAGGATACACCTTTTCTTTGGATATCATGAACAACATGTTTCCAGAGATGTGCCTTGGGAAAATCCCAATTTTCTTTAAGATCTTCAATTGCAGACTCCTTCACACATGCAATATATGCCTTGTGTTCAGGGTAAGATGACCTCCAATTTGCAACTTCTGGTTACTCACCTCAAGTTTGGCACTCCAAATCACTAGTTCTTGGCTAAACATATCAAGCGTGGTCTCTGTATGAAGGTCCAAGTCAAAGAGACTCTCCAAATCTAAATAGCTCCTGATCATATGAAGCAGCCGATAACCTTCCTGAGTTTTTGTGTGGGTCATCACATTCAGGCAGGCATAAAATACCTCCTGAGATGAATAGATTAGAATGAAGTTGAGGACAATAAATACTAATGATGCAACCAACCCTTGCCAAATCATGCATCTTGTTTCCATCAGTAAATGTGATGTGAATGAAGGTATCAAAATGATGAAGACTCTGCCATTGAGGAAAAAGTGAAACACTGATAATAATGTCAAACAAACACATTAGCAAAGGAAGAATATTAGATTTGAAAATGAGACAGCCATACTTCTCTTCTAC